>CAJQUW010007130.1:0-152278 GCA_907163375.1 Prostheceraeus crozeri
CGGGGAGCGGGCTGCGTGGGCGCGGTGCGGGCGGCGGATTGGCGGGGCCGGGGGACGCTGAACTTACCCGAAGCGTGGTCGGACTCCATCTCCCGAAGAGCGAGGACGTCTGGGGGTGGAGGCGGCGAGAGACAGAACGTCTCAGGACAAAGCGGGGGGGGTGTCCGAACTGCAGTAAGGGGCCCGACGAACGTCCCTGCCCGCCCCCCCTATGTTTCTGTCGCGGCGAGGGACGCTTAAGGCCTTGTCAGGTTGTCGCGATGGGGAGCGGGGGGCGATTGCACGACGGTGCGGGGTCGCAGGTCGGGACCTCTCGTCCCTACGTGCCCGGCGGGGCGCCGTCTTGGGAGGATAGTCCTAGACGCGAGGCGTCGCGCGTGTGTGTGTGGGTTTGGGACAGTCGCCTGGGGAGGGCCTTGTTGATTTGTCGGTCGGGGGGGACCAACTGGGGGCGTGCGGGGTTCGGTGAGCTGGGGAGACTGGGTGTCCGATCCCACCCCTAGCCCCCCCTCGCGGGGGCTGAGGAGCGACCTCCCCCGGTGTGGACACCACCCCGACCCGCCGGGACCTCGGACCCCATCCGTCCTCGCGCGCCTCCGCGCCCCTCGTCGAGAGGCTTTCGCGATTTCGCGTTACCCGCCGGAGTCGGGGTGTGGAGCGCGGGAGAGGGATGGTGGGGTGGACGGAGAGGATTGCGGGTGGGGGTGGCGGGGACTGTTCGCGATGTAGAGTGGCCGTCTTTGGTGTGACGTCCGTGTCGCGTTGACTGCCCTGACTGCATCGGCCCCCGCCCCCGACGCGGTAGGTCCCCTCGCGAGCTTGGTAGCCCCGTCTCCAGCCCTGGGACCCCCACCCCCCGCCCTGTCTGGGCTAGGCGCGGGAGCGGGCCCGCCCGTTAGTCTTGTATGATTTCAACCACCCCCCCGTTAGGCGCCCCACGTCTTCGGTGGCTTCCCGTTGCGCTCTCCTTCCCGCGCTCCTGTCCACCTGTCCCGACCGTTCCGGACGGCGTGCTCGCCCCGTCACCGCAACACCCCGCGACGCCCCCTTGTCGTCCATTGCGACACTCCGCCCTAGTCTTTCCGCGTCGCCACCCCCGCGTGCACCGGCAGGTCGACACTTCCACGAACTCCCGCGAGAGCCGGTTTTCTCGTTGACCTATTCCTCGTACGGAAGCAACGCCGGTGCGTCTCGCCCCCGCTCCCACGTGAGGTCCCCCCGTATCACCGGGCAATCCCCCTCGATAGCCCCGGGCCCTCTGATCGCTCCGGGGCCCGGATTCGGCTTGGGCTGGCCCGGCCTGGGCCCCTGTGCCCCTTGCGACCCCGGCATCCTGTCTCGGTGTGGATATCTTGCGCCGAGTCCGACGTACCGCTTTCGCTTCCTCCTCCACACCCGAGCCCCGTGAGCTTTCCCCCCTCTCCCCCGCGCTTCCGCGTCTCATCGTTCTGCCCCGCCCGCGCCGCGCCCTCCCCCGCGGAACCGCCACGCCGGCGGCCCCCGATGATCGGCTCCCCCCGAGCCCGCCGCCCCCGCCCGACAAGACGCCCTTGTGTAACTGCCGGTGCTTCCTTTATAGTACGGACGTGGCGTCAAGAGACGTCGTACCCTCCAACCCACCGCCCTGCACGCCGACCGCACTGACTTTGCGTGGCTGTCATCTTCTGGTGGGCGTTCTCATCGAGGAACTGTCCTGTCAGACCCCACCACCACCACCCCACCCCCGCATTGGCCCACCCCCCCCCAACCCACCCCCCCCCGCCCCCCCCCCCCCCCCCCCCGGCCGAGGCACCTCCTCCCACGGCCGGGTGCCCCCCGTGGATCTGATCGACCCCCCGGGCTCCTCTCACGGCGAACCTTCCACCTATCCCCCCCGCGAGCATCGGCCCCGTCATGCGCCGCGCCCCCCGCACTCCCGTCGCCCCCACAGTCCCCCCGCAGAAATGCAGCCGCGGGCGCCGAGATGCCCCTCACCGGACGCACCTTCCGCGCAGGCTGCGAAGATGCGCGGCTCACCGGAGCGAACACCGGCCACGGGCGCCCAAGGCGCGACCGACCGCCCCCCCCCCCCTCCGCAATCACCCCCCCACCGCACCCCCCCCCCGCCACTCCACCGCGGTAGACGAGGAGCACTCCCGAGCGGAACCGCACGGTGCCCGCACCGCGGCGGCCCCCACCCGCCACACCGCACCAGAGGCCCCCCCCCCGTCCGGGGGGGCCCGGCCCCACCCGGTGCCCCTGCCACCCGCCCCCCTCGCCGGGCTGCCGGACCCCCCCCCGCGCCCCCGCGCGCGCTGACCACCCCCCGGGCTCACCCTCTCCCCCTCGCCCCCCCCCCCCTCCCCCGGCCCCCCCCCGCACCCCCGGCCCCCCTCGCTGCGCCCCTGTCCCCCCCTCCCGACCCGGCCCGCCCGCCCCCCAGTGGTCCCCCACCCCCAACCGGCACCCCAGCCCCGCACCCCACCCGCGCCCGCTTCCCCTCCCGCCACAGGCTCGCGTCCGCAGGGGCCCCGCGCGTTTCGGACGAGCGCCGCAGCAGCCGCCTCCCGTGCCCGCCCTCCCCCCCCGTCCCCCCCCGACCGTCCGGCCCGCTGGACGGCCCCGAACCACCCTCCCTGCGAATTGAGGCGGCACTCCCCCTCGGCGGCAGGCGCGTACCCCCGCCCCGAGACCCCCCCTCCGGCCCCCCACGACCCTCCCCCTTGAACCCCCCGTGGCGCCCCCCCCGCCGAGCACCGACGTCTGCGGATGGGACTCCCCCCTCGGCCCCCCCCTCCGCCCGCCGCGGGGCACGGGCGGGCTGAGAAGCCCCCCCCCCCCCCCCCCCCGCCTCCCCCCCCCCGCCTCCCCCCTTTCCACTCTCCCTTCCCCGCCTTTCCTTATTCTCCCCCCAATAACACCCCCCCCAAGTAAAACTTGTCGCCCGGGGCCCCCGCCCCTCTCCGCCCCCCCCGGGCCCTAAAGGGCAGCCTAGACATCTGCTCGCCGTAAGACATATCGCCCCGACCTCCCCCCCACCCGGGGCTCGGCCCCCGCCCTTGGCGGGCGCCTGCGGGGCGATGGGCTCCGCCGTCTGCCTCGGACACAACTGCTCCCCGCCTTCGGGACCTGAGCTCCGACGCCTATGGGCGTCTCCACGTGGCCCTCCGGTGCGGTGTGGCGCCCGAGCCGAACTTAGCTCGCTGTGGATGGCGTGCGTGGTCTCTCGCGTTGCTGAGTCCGGGTTGATTGGGGGGTATAGGGCCATTCTGCGCCCTGAATATATGGGGGGGGGGAATGGAGCTCCCCCCCCCCCCCCCCCCCCCCCCCCCCCCCCCCCCCCCCCCCCCCCCCCCCCCCCCCCCCCCCCCCCCCCCCCCCCTAGATTGTACTCCTGTGAGCGGCAACGCCCGCATCCGCCGCGGAATAGTCCGTGACTTTTTCCCCTTTCGGATTGTGGGTTGCGAGATTAACTCACGCAAGGCCCCGACGTCGACATACGGCCGCTATTCGTTACCTTATTATTCTCCATTCATATGTACGAATCACCGTATTCGGCGGCCTATGGACCCGACTTTGCTCCTTTCCTCACAGATAAGTGTTGCTAATGGGCTTGTACATAATACCCTCGCTGATGTTCATCCCCCCGCATTGCTTATGCGTATCACCTGTCTATCGGTCCCTTTCTATAGGGCTTATTCCACGCGGCAGTATGCCTTTCCCCGCTAATTGGATCCTCGGAACAAAAGAGTAGAGCGGACTTGTAACTGACCTCACCGACTGCTAGTCGCGCTTGCACGCCGGTAACCCCCGCGTAATGATCCTCCAGCCGCGTAGGCATTATTACCGCCGATTCTACCCGAGCCCTACCCGCGCCGCGCCATGAACTTCGAGCCGCGTCCGAGATCGGTCCTCGCCGGATACCGTGTCCAACTCTTCTCTACGTCATTGCTCCTTTTATGCCCGGACCACTTCTGATAACTCCGATCAACTATCCTATCTGCGATTATGGGTCGAGAGCCGCCTTTCTCGTTGCTTTCCGCGATACGGATTGATGCGCTTGTCCCTGTGTCCTGAGCTAAGACAATCGCTAATTGGCCGTGATGACGTCCATCAATCCCGTTATTACTCTCTGTCAGTCGAGAACATAGCGGTTCGCATATCCGCGACCGCGCGTGCCCGGATCTGATACAGACCACTTTACTAGTGACCTATGGTGTCCACCTAGGACGTCCGACCCCCTTACAAACTACTGATCGTATCTCGCCGCTCCCCACTGTTTCAGTCTGCGGCCCCTTTGCCCTGCGACGATGAAGGTCCATCCGAGGGGATCCGTGATGTTATTTTGCGGAGGTTAGTCGTCAATACTGGTTCGGTCACGTCGCACTTGATCTCTTGCCGGCAGTCAGTCTAGGCATCGAATTGCCTATATCCTCTGTACATCGGGCCGATCCAATATAAGTTGGTCGATGCGCCTGCTCTGCTGTCAGACGATGGAGCTCGCAAGCATCCTCTATTTGTATCGCCTACCGCGGGTGCACTGGAGCTGCATTCGTGGGATTTTGAGCAGGTGCTTTCCACGCGTCACGGGGCCTAGGCTCGCCCTTGAGGACTCTCACATCCTCGTCACCCGCTCAAGCCGTCCTCCGTGCCGCGCGATTTCTGTCATCGCGACGTGTGTTCTCTCACCATTGTCCTACGTACCGCTGGTCGCAGTAGTTCAGGCCCCCGGACGCCTGAGGCGCGTCTCAATAATTCTGGTCCAGAGACCTCCGCGGGCAGCATCGGGTGACTCATAATGGGTATTTGGCTTGCTCTGTAGACTCTTCGAGCCTCCTCCTGTCATACGGTGTGTCGCCTCTGGGCCTAGATTCTGTGGGTCCGGCACCGACCCGTTAGCTCCTCTCTCCATCTCCGCACCTGCCGACCGAAATCGCCCCGGGCCGATCCTCCTTTCTGTATCCGTGACTCTCGTTTATGCTCGTATACTCATATCCCTCTCGGCCCGAGATGCGCTCTTTTCTTTCTGACCCGGTCTCCCGTTCGGGAGCCCGACTCCGCTGAGCGCGCGGACCCGCGCGGGATGCGCCACCCTCTCCTCCTCGACGAGCAACGCTCCGTTTCTTTATTGGGCTCTGACACTGGGAGGGAGAGAGGTAGTTTCTGCTATCTCACCCGTCGCGATACTGCGCCGTGGCTTCGCGCGCCCTTTCGCCTGCTACTCTACTTGCATGCCTTCGTCAGCCCATTGCGCCCGCCACTAGCTTTGATCAGCCCCGCCGTTGGGATAGCGGAGAAAGAGTGCCGACTTGAGCCCTCATGTTGTGGATTCTTTTTCTTTGTAGAGTTTATATTTTGGATGCAGTTTGTTTTCTGAGTTTCCATGCTGACTTCCTGTAGCCCGGGTTCACAGCGGACCTTGCAAGAGTGGTAGGAGCTTCTCTGGGACCCGCGTCACTCACCGCTCTTATCACCCCCGGCTACTTCACCGGCATACGTTCGATGGGCCTGAGGCCCCGGGACGGGCGAGCCCCCGACCCCACTGACCGACGACTTCCCCCTCTACCACTTCCACCCCCGCCATACGAAGGACGCGACGGGATCCCCCCGACATCGCTCGACCCTCGCTAAGTCCTTCGGCCGCTCGTAGCCCTGTACCCGGGGAGACGGCTACCGTCCTTCCCGCAGTACGCCGGATCAACCTTCCTCCCCCTCCCCCCGTCCGCACCATCCGGCTCCCCCGATACGTCGTCCGCCCCCCTCCTGCCGCCGCCCTCTACGCGTGAGTCGGCGACATTTGTATGGCCCCCGCAGTCCCTAGTCGGACTCCCGCTTCACCTTGTCGTCAGCACTCCGGGTAATTAGAAGACTCTTCCGCGGCTCTCTTTTTCTAGCCCGCGATCCGGCTCCGCATTCACTGGCTCATCCCCCGAAGCATGGCCGTCAGTATCGACCTTGCATCCTCTCTGCTCGATTAGGTTTCTCAGACCTAACTACGGCTCCCGCACGCCTGTAGTATCCACCCTCCTGTCGACACTCCCCGAGCAGCATTTCTGGCAGTCCTGACGAACGTTAACACTACTGAGGACACGCCTCACTGTCCACTTCTATCCGTCGCAGTAGACCCTGCCGCGTCGTTGGACTCCCGCCCCGTCTCCCGCTCTTCTCCGTGCTAACCCCCGTACTTTGTTGCCGGCCCCCCCCCCGCTTCCCCTTGCTTCCCTCTCGGGTCTGCGCCCCCCCCGCTCTCGCCCCCGCCCTGGCGCTGCATCACAGCTGATGTACTGATCGACTCGCGGACGGAGTAAACTTTGCCATCTGCGCGGGGCCTTCCCCCCGAGCCTCGTCCGCCTTAGCATCGACATGGCGACGTTCTGGTGCCTCCATTCTATCCTCTGTATCGATCGTGTCTTTCTTTGATCCCCCTCCGGACCCGGTGCTGGACCTGGCTGCATGCTTTCTGCGGCTATCTCTATGGCTCCGCGCGCTTGATTGTGAACCTGCCCTCCGTTGCGATTTGCCTCTTGCTCCCGTCGCTGCCCGCGCCGACCGCCCCGCCACTGGCCGACGTTCGGAGTCGACCTCCTCATCTCGGGGGAGCGTGTATTCAGGCTAACCATGGTCAAAGCCGGCTCGTAGCTGCCGCCCTCTCCCTTCGGGCCACATCCCCTTCTTCTCCGCACCGCCTAACAGGCGCTGATGGACGTCTGCTCTCATGACGACCAGGCAGTCGTGTTTTATGGGGGGGGATGCTAGAAGCTGCGGGAATTTGACTGGTTCGACGCTGAATCTGAGTTCCTGCAGCGTCCGTCCCTGAACTCGCAGTCGCTTGACGTCCTATGCAGAGTTAGCTGTCTCGGCCGAATAGCTTGCGCGCGTCGCCCTGTGTGTCCGGACTTCGACTCAAGCCTGCCCGCGCCCCCCCCGACCCCGCTTGATCTTCTCATGTTCGAAATTCCGCCGACACCCACGTGCTTATTCGGCGCTAGGATCGCAGAGCCGGACTGTGCTGGCACGGTCACGATCGAGTGCCTAGACACAGTAACCTCCCCCACACCGGATCCGCTTTCACGCCGGCGAGAAGTGTCTAGATAGGGAACACCGACGACTCGCTGACTCCCAACCCGGAACTCTCGACGACTTCGCTGACGCACTCGACCGCCGAACCACGCGAAGCGCAGACTCCCCTCGATATGCCGGATGACCTATCGAGCCCTCCCCACCCCCACTCCCCTTGCGCAGCAATGGGAGAGAACGAGCGCGCCATCACCTATCCGATTGATCTCCCTCCCTCGATAGGAGATATCCCGATCCCACGTCACGGCGGGCTACAATGGGATCCTGAGGTCATTCGTCTTCGAGACAGCGAGATGGGCGTCTTGCCGTGCCGTTTTTACTTAGTTGACGCGGCCCTGAGTTCCGTGTAGGCGGTTTGTGACCGAGATGGATTGTTCAGTACTCCACGGGGTGGTGTAGTGTTGATAGCATGCTAGCTTTGTTTCGCTGTATATCCGTGTATTTGATTGTTTATGAGTTTGTGAGTAGTGTTGCCCGGTGCCGCACAACTGAGGGTCCTGATGGCGGCCATCTTACTTCTCCATGACCGCTGGTCTGGGTTTGTGCTAGCCTGATGTAGGGGGACGATACAATTTCAGCGACCCCTGATGCGATCTCAGATATGGTGGGGTTACTTGATTCCCCTGCCCGTGCGCCCCGCTGTGACTGGTTGGATTGTCTCGTACGAACGCTCCGGCGCTCTCCTTCTGCGTTGTGGATTTGATGGGGGGGGAAGAGAAAGAGGGAGGACCCAGTGCACTGTGAGAACTCTAGCCCCTTTGCGTCCCCGTTCGACCCTGGAGCGAGAGATCTACCGATCTTAGGATCGTGAGGTGAGTCACTCGGCAAGACCTGGAATCGAGCGCTTCAGACATATTTCCGGTAGCTAGATGAGCGCTCGAGAGCGGAGGTCGTGGTGGCGCGGCAACGCTCAGACTGTGCGCGGAAGCCTTTTCAGATGTGGCCCCCCGAGGGGAAGGCGGCGCCGGCGGCGTGTGGGGAGCGCGCGACAGAACCGGCAACACGACTCGAGTTGAGATGAGGTGGTGAGGGGCGGGACGGTACGGACTGAGCTACGACTCGCGTATACTTCGTGCGCTCTCGGCCGAGAGAGGCGAGGGTCGTCAGAACCCCCAGGATCCTTTTTATGTGGGACGGAGTTGAGGTTATTTCTGCGTTGTTGCCGTGCCTGTCGAGCATCTTTCCGGCCTCGTCCTCGAGCGACTCCCTCTCCCCTCCTCCTCCCTCCGGACTTCACTGAACATCACCTCTACACACTCCCGCCAACTCTCCCAAGCATCTGTACTGACTTTCTTGGTGGCGCGGAGCCTGCGCGCCTGAGACGAGATTCCTGAGAGTCCGTGACGAGAGGACAGGGGGAGCCGAGTGACGGATGGCCACGGTCGGGTGACTCGACAGAGCTTCGTTGCGTCTCTTAGACCTACGGCTCTGAGAGACGAACGGACCGCTCCGCGCACCTCTGACTGGATTGCACCGGCGCGCCGCGAGACTCTCGCGCCCACGGCGGAAGAGGCCCCTCGCCGCCAGGCAGCGACTATACGAAGCGTAGGCGGCGCCCGCCCTGCCCCGCCGCCGCCAGCCGCCGCCGGCCCGGGTTCTGCAGCGGGCGCCCCCTTGGCCGCTCGTCCGTGCGGACCATCATGTCGCCTGACGCCGCCAAGTTGGCTCTTATGGAGTGCTAATTCTCTCTCTGTCCTCCCCGCGTTCAGCCGCCCGCCCCTTTATTAAACGACGACGTGGAGTCCTTGGCCCTGCCCCCCGTACCACTGCCTCTTCTTACCCCTTCTGCCCACGGCGCCCTTCTCACCAGCCGAACCACATGGCTCACAACATATTCTCGATCCGGAGCCTGGAGCCACACGTGACGTCGCAGTTGTGTCGACTACCCTGCCGAAATGAGACCATGCCTGATCGCGTTCTGATCCCTCTCGGCCGTTGTGAGGTGCCGCGACTTGCTTCTTGCGAGCCTAGGTCCGCTTCTCTGTTAACATTCTTCAACTTATTTGATACCCTGATCTGGTGCCCTCACTGGGGTGCGCGGCTTGTCGGCTGTCGACTCTTGCCCTCCCCTCTGCTCCCGCGCAGCCTCACACTGCGCGTTATCGTGGTGACCGACCTCTGCCGACCGAACCTGCGCCAGCAGTCCGCCTGGACCGTACGGTACCGTGTTTTATCCGTCTGGGGCATGCGAGCCCCTAGTTCCAGGAGACTCGTATATGGCGGTTAGTGAGACTTTCGACCCCTGTCGCCCCACACGATTGTTGTGATCGCATGGGGGTTATTCACTTCATCTTTCGCGCGGATGCAGTTCTCTCGTGTCCCCTCCCGTGATTTTTGCTGTATTCTGTCCGTCAGCTGTTACTTCTTGTTGTGCGGGGACTCGCTCACTCGTTTCATAATCGTATCTGCTCTAGGGGTGACTCTCTGTCTTCTCCTTGTTCCCCCGAATGCGAGTGCCCTCCGTCTCCCCCTTAAAGCTGCCCGTCGGAGCTCTCCCCCTTCTCTCGTCTCTGTCCTTCTTCATCGTACCTTTTTGTTTTACTCACACCTCTCCCTAATGTATTTACTGGTTGTCTGATTAGACATGTGCTTGATGCGTTGTTTTCTCCTCTTTTCCATTATGCTCCCCCCTCCCATCCTCCTCCCTTCACCTTCTCTCTTACTCTGTACATCTCTGTCCCCCTCCCTCACAGGATACAATCTCCACCTCCGCCGTCGATTTCTCTCCTATCCTCGCAGCTCTACAGACCTCATCCGACTCTCTTATCTCCCCCTCTTCTCTGATCCCTACCCCAATGCGTGCTCTCCGTCGCCTATCTCTCTCAACCGGCTCTACCTATACTGTCTCGACACCTTTCCTCACTCTCCCCCTTTTCTAGAATCCTTCTACTCGCCATAGTAGTCTTTCTTCGCATTCCACTCACAGTCGTATCCCTCCTTTCTCTTCCCGCACTTGTACAATGATCTACGCCTTTAGCCTTTACCTATCACTCATACTCACTCCTCTACTTATACATCGTCTTGTCCCTTCGTACTTATATGTCATTTCTCTCACTCCCCCACAACTCCCATACGTCCAATTTCATCTTGTGAGTTGTTTTTTTTATTAGTTATATATCGATATATTTTTTACTTTTTTTTTATTCAGCAATTCACGCCCCCCCCCCCCTTCATATCTATTTTTTCGTGTAATTTATTTTTTCCCCCCCCACCCCCCCCTCGCCCCCCCCCTCGTCCCTACCCTCTACCCCCACCTGTACCCCATGTCTGAGTGGTGTATTAATTACTGTTTCAACGCGCTCCGCACACTCACGTATAAATGAATGTCTCCTACATATGTTTCATTAACTCTCTGTCTGATGACCTCCTCGAACGTGTTACCCTTCATCATTATATTTTTATTTTCCTACCCCCCACCCCGCACCGCGACCCCCTCCCCCCCCCCCTCCCCGACCCCTCCCCTGTGTAAAGGTTGTATTTCTCGTATTACGTACAGTCGTCATTGCTCTACTCTAATTGCGAATACCCTTTATTTCTTCAGTACACTACTCGAACCACTGCCCCCTCACTAAAAACCTACAGGTCCTCCTAACTAAAGCCTCACTACATCCTCCTTACTCCGAATAACTCATGCTCACGCTGTTTATCTCCCACAATCTGTTATAGACGTTACACCGTCGCTGTCTTTCTCACCCCAGATACGTGCATTCTCTCATAGACGTCGTCAGAGCTATATCTGTGTTCCACCACCACTCTGTGTCTCAGTACTCTATCACTGTCCCCCGCTCGTTCGACGTCTCCCCACGCTAACTACATAGACTCTATGTCTTACTCCCCCAATCTCTCGACTACTCTCTCCCCTTCGCTTGCCGTCTGTCTATCAGTCCCCGTACTACTTCGCATCTCCCACACAGACCGCTGATCTCTATAATGCTCTCCCCGCTCTGATAGCCTCCCCCCTGTCTCTACACTCTCTCGCAACCATGACCTGTAAGCTCTGCAAGAGACACCTCTCGACAGTCTAGTTTCTAGTTCTGTCCCCACGCCCGCTACGCGCTGCCGCCACCACTGCTAGCCCCTGCCTTCCTCGACCCGTTCTACCCATCTCTCTCCCCTCCTCCCCTCCCACGATGCTCCGCCCCGACAAAACTCGCCTCCTAGAAGAGCAAGGTAACGATTATATAGTACAAAATCTAATATTCAAGGAAAATTACAGATAATGCATAAAAGTAAGTAGTAAAAGAATGTTTTGAATAAAGTGAAGATCGTTGAAATAAAGACATAGAAATCCAAAAAGAGAATATGCAGTAGATTTTGAATTAGTTAATATTATGAGAGGGTAATGGTGTAGATCATGTATCGCAGAAACTAAATAAAAGAGATCAGAGTAAAGGTATTGTGCAAATACTGAGCGATGCGTTATTAAAAATGCTTAGTTAATATCAGGTAAAATTGAAAAAAAAAGTGTTTGTAACAACCCCCGCGTCACGGCCATACGACTTCTCATGTGTCTAAAAATAAGATAGAATAAAAACTACTAGTAGGGTTATCGAGTATTGGTTAAGACAATCAATAAATAAGAATGAAGTGACCTAGAACAGACAGAGAAGAAGTGCTATTGCATGGCTCCCCGACAAAAAAATGGTATAAAAAACTATGTATAAATAGGAAAAAGAGTAAAAAACATTGAACCGCTAATAATGTATGATTAATTTTTTACTTTTAAGATTAGCGTAATAATGATTTAATACTCAGAATACTTAAAATAAAAAAGTTGAGTAAATAGTAATCATTGACATTAGTGATAAAGCTAAATTGCGTTTAATTTAATTAAAAGATATAATGTAAAGAGATACCCTTATTGTTCATCAATAAAATCAACAAGCCAAGAGATAAATACAAAAGAAAAAAACATAAGGGAATCAAATAAAGATGATTACAAGGATAAAAGTAAGTAAACAATAAAAGTTATAAGAAGATTAAAAGAATGGTAAATAGAAAAAAATCAACTAATAAATCAAGAAAAAGCGGTCCTCCTAACCCTCAAAAGACGCAAGATAGTGTAAACAGAGGGATAAGAGTAAGAACGAAAGAGCAACATTGAAAAATAAGTAAACAAAATATAAAAAAAGGACATTAAACCTTTCATCACGCAAATAACGAACATTCATTAAAAGAGTTTATTGGTAAAATTTACGAAAAAAGTAGGTTTGGTCCGAAATTAACATAACAAGGACGGTAGAGAAAAGACGAAGATAAAAAAATAAAAAAATCTAATTTATTTAAATGTAAAATAAGAATATAAAGCAAATTAATTATAAGAAATAGTATACAAAACAAAAGTAACTAATACCATTGGGAAAAATAAATAGTAAATCAACAAGATAAGGTGTGATAAGCCTAAAATATAAAAAGTAGTTAGAGGATAAAAAACTTAGTTCTCAAACGAAAAAAGTGGTGGTAAAAAAACTTTCAAAAAAAAGAAAAATTGTAGGGAAATAATAAATTATAAGCAAAAGAAAAGTGTGGACAGTTAAATAAACTTAACAAAAATGACATCAATAAAAAATAAAAAGTTAAATTCAGGAAGCATAAATAAAGTTAAAGGCGAACAGTGAATTATTTAAATAACAATAAAAAGATAAAAAAAGATGAAAAACAATTAAAAAAAAAGTTAAGAGAAAGAAATAAGCAAAAAGAACATGACAAAAAATATTGTCAAGTAAAGCAAATAAAATGAAAGAAAGAATGGATTCTTGGACGGTGATATGGAAGCGGTAGACAAAATTAGATTGTAAAATACTGAATTCCCCTCCCATCGAAAAAAAAGAATTAATAAACTATGCAATAGAAGAATAAGAACAATCAATAATACAAAGTATAAGATAAAGGCATTGAAGTATTTGAGAGAGGAATTATAAGAAGAATGGTAAGGAACAAGGAATTTTAATAATAAGATACCTATTGTGACGAAAAAGATTAAAGGTGGAACAACAAAAAATTATAGTAAAGAGAAAAGAATGAAAGTATATCGAAGACAAGACGAGAGCACTAATAAAAATAGAAAAATAACCAAAAAAGAGAAAGTGAAAGTTATTTCCGGTGAGTTGAATAAGAATGAAAAAAGAAAGGGAAAAGAAAGAAGAAAATGGATATAGTTTAAACGTTGTCACGCGGTCTTTATACCCCCCTCGCGAAAACAAACAGTAAGTGATAAGTTGGAGAATCTCCCCGCTTTAAATATATGATTTATAATTTCTAAGTGTAACGAAGTTTAAGTCGAATAGATAAATGAAAATATTTAAATAAAAAAAACAATATACAATAGGAATGAAAATCTTTATAGATGAATATTGTTAAGTTAAAAAAAAGTAAGTTTTTGTGAAGTAAACATACAAGAAAAGAAATAGAGGCTTGGTATGGGATAGAGGATTTATAAAAAAATATGCTTTTTGACTAAGAATAGACTAAATTAAGTAAATTACAAAAGGATTATTAATTATTTTTTATGACTATATAAGAAATTTATAATGGAGGTAATAGTGAGTGGTAGTAAAAGTAAAATTGGAAATCATGAAGACTTGGAAATAATATAGGACAATGGAACAGTCTAACCAACATAATAAAAAATGAAAAAGAAATAATTTAAGTAGAATAAGCGAAGAATAATGCTTGTACCAACAAAAGAGAGTAACGATAAAGCATAAAGTAACATACAATATGAATGTTGTAAAAATAATTGTGTAAAATATTGTAAAGTATATTAGAAGGAGTAAATATAGACTATGGGGCTGAGTAAAAAGAAAGAAGTAAAAAAAAGAGTAGAAAAAGTAGCATACTTAGAAAATGTGAGAATTTAAAAGTAAGAGAGTAAAAAAAATCAATAGATATCTAGGAAAGGAGAGAGGAAAAAACTCAATAACTTGTTTTAATTGATAGCAATGTGTTAGAGAATTAATTCAAGTAATATTTATCAAGAAAAATAAAATAAAAAATTCAATAATATTAAAAAAAAAATTAAGTAATAAATAAAAGCAAAAATGATAAAAGAGAATGAAAAAATAGATGATAATTTAAAATCACTGAAAAAACAAAGAAAAAATAAAAAAGAAAATGATAATAAAATGTGACGAAAATTAAAATGAAGTAAAAAAAACGTTGAACATGAAATTCTTAACATATAAATTGTAAAAAAAAACTTAAGATAAAAGTTAAATATTTAATAAAATAAAATTAGTAGAATAGTAGGTTAGAGAGAGAGTATTAAGTTATAAAAAAAAGTAATAATACTATGGTTGTAAGGATAGGTTAAGAAAAAATTAAGAAGACAAAAAATACGTAGAGTAGGTGTAATGAGGATTGGTTTTTTAAGATCGTTATGAAATATAAAGATGATAAAAATGTAAAAGGAAGAAAGAGAATAATAACTAGTTAAAGTCAACAATAAGGAGAAAAAAAATAGCAAAGAAGAGGAATAGAAAAAATAAGTATGAGGAATAGACTATGTAAAGAATTAAATACATATGATGTAATTTAAATGTAATTAAAGTTTATAGTAAGTTTTTGATTTGACAATAAAATTAAAATAAAGTCGAAAGTTTGATAATTAAATTAATAATAAAAAAGATGAGAGTGTTATTATCTTGGTATTGGGTTTGATAAAATAGTAGTTAATTAAATAATCTTTATTGAAGGTAGTAGATAATATAGACTACATGGAGGAAGAATGACGAGAAAAAAATACAATTATAGCTTACGTAAAAGATAAACCGTAAAATACAGTTAAAACAGAAATAAAAAAGATTTTAGGTTTAAATGTAAGAATTTTCTTTACATGAAGTAAGCTAGAAGATTAAGAAAACTAAGTTTGAAAAAATAAGTAGCACAAGAGAAATAATTATAGTAAAAAGGAGAAACAGTAAATAAACAAAGAAATTAGATATGGGCGGTTGAAAAAAAATGTAAATTAGTTAAAAACATATTAAAGGGAAGTAATGGAAAAACTAAATCATATAAGCGAATGAAACATTAAAAGAGTAGACATGAGAGATATGAGAATTTTGAACTTTAAAGTACGAAGGTAGGGAATATTCTATAAAAATTTAATGAGTAAAGAATGTAAGAAGGAGATTAGTGAAAATTAAACAAAGAGTATCAAGAGAGTTTAAAGGTTTTTTGTGCGAGAGAGTGAGAAAAAAAATAAAAAGAAAGAACGGCTAAATATGCATATATATGATATATTAGAATAAAAATAAATAATAAAAAAAAAATTAAAAAAAAATAGAGAGTGTCTGAAAAATAGATGATAGAGAGGAATGTAAATATTATTGAAGATTATTAATGAGATAAATGAATTTATACTATGTCGTGGAAGTTAAGATAGAAGTAATTGGATTAATTTGAACAACTAGAAGAAGAAAAAAAAAAAAAGTAGACGGTTAAAAAGAGTTATAATAAATTCGGAGAGTATAAGTTATATCAAAGTGGAAAAACGATTATGGTGAAATGCCTCTTGAGAAAATAAGGAATAAATAAGTTAATAAGATACATGGAAAATGTATTATTATAAGACTAAAAAGTTTAGAAAGAGAATAAAAAAGTATAATGAACAAGAAAGTAAGTGAATTACATAAATTAGGAAATTAAGAAAGATTTGCAATGTAGGAAGTTGAACATAAAATATTTAAATGTAATAAGATAAGATATAAAAAGTGAAGGAAGTAAAATGAATAAAGGTAAATATTTTAATGAAAATAAAATAGTAAAGGTAAAAAGGAAATGTTAGTACGTAAAAAAGATCAATGGGGAAAAAAAAATAGTAAGTTAAATAAAGAATAAATAAAGAAATAAATAAAATAAAAATATAGTAGATAATTGCAAAGTGATAAAACATAAGCAAATAATAATAAGGGAAAGTAAGAATTGGAATAACATTAAACATATTAAAAAAGTAAAAAGAAAATAATAGATAAATAATAAGTAAAAAATTAAGTAGGAATGATAAAAAAAGAAGAATAAAAGAATTAATAGGATGGATAATGAATAAAGAGAAAATAAAAGAAAATGAATAAGAAAAAGAAAAAGTAAAGAATAATTAGTTTTAAGATGCTATATTCTATTAATAGGGAGAAGAGGTTACATAAAAAATATGGAGGAGTCTTCCAATTAATAACTTTGTAGATGAGTTAATTATCTAAAGAAAAAAGATAAAGAAAAGTATAAAGTAGAAAAGGATAGGTAATTAAATGAGATAGCGATAAACGAGATCAAAGATCATGAGAGGATACTAGGAAACAAGAATGAAGTTAAGGTAAGAAATAACAAATATTTATAAAAAATAACGAAAAGCGCTGGAATCATAAAAATGGGAAGAAAAAAGAAATAAAGGGGAAACAAAATATTATGTAAGTGGATTTGTCTCGAAGAAAAACAAGTGACCAAAAGAGAAAAAAAGTAAAGATTAAATAAAAGTTTGACAGGTAAGCTGGTAAAAAGAAGTAACAAAGATTTATTGAATGGATAAAATAAGTATTGAATGAAAAGTAAACATAGGTGGTATTAGGAAAGGATGAATTAAGAAATATAGACAGTGATTAAGAGAGATAATATTACAGCTAAAAAAAAAGTTATATAGGAGTGTTATTATATAATCATAAAAAGAATACATATTAGATATAAAAATTAATAAAGAAAAAAAATGTAGAGAATATGAAAGTTAGAAGGAAAGTGTTAGATAAAGGAAAATGTTAAATAATTATAGTATGAACGGTGAATAAAAAATAAAAAAGATAATACAAAAAGTAAGTAAAATATTATCAATATTATGGGGTAAAAAAGCAAATCAAGAGAAAAAAAAAGGAAAATAGTGTTTGTGTAAGAGAAAAAAAAGAAGAGATGCAATAAAATTATTTAGTACTTACAGTTAACCTTAGCATGGAAATCTGTTAGAAAAAGGGTGTTAGTTTGGGCTAAAGTATTAAGCATAAGGAGTAAAGTTAAAAATTAGCAAATGATTTTCATTAAGAGAGAAATTTTTGGAATAAGAATTTCCCCTCTCTCCCCTCTCCCTCCTCTCCCTTCTTCTCCCTCTCCCCCTCTCCTTCTCCCCCTCCCCCTCACTCTCCCCTATCTCTCTCTCTCTCTCTAACTCAAGAACTCAAGAATGTTTATTAACCAAAGTTTGGTGTAAACATAACATGATAACATGAATGAAAGGGGTGATACAGGATTATTATGACAAAATGGATCTAGAATTTGCTACATATTGAATGAGAGATGAGAAGGCACGATTAGTCAAGCGTGATCGAATGCAGCGACAACACCAATGAATTGAGGATGGAAGGGGTCGATTGATGAAATGTCTGAAAAAGTTTGTGAGCGATGTAATGACATAAGTTCTACAGTATATACAATTGCATGAAAATATGAGCACAGTATTTACAAATGCATGGAAGTATCATGTATGTATAGTCAGTCATAATGTCAAAGCATAGGTAATCAAATTTATGAGAAGACATGTCATAGATAAATGAGGAGAGGAGACAAGTTATTCATGTACATAGCATGATATATAAAAATTGTAATTATATGCGTTTACGGAGTTTAATAATATCATTTTCTTATTAATATTTTATTTACCAATCACACATCATCACAGCAGATTATTTAACCCTATTATTTGATCGGAGGTTCGGTTTATGAGTTATCAGCAATGTGTAATACGGGTGAAAAGTAGTCGTAATGTCATCTACCAGCCCGGAAATCGCCCCCAGCTTAGCACGAAAACATCAGCAGGTCGATAGCATCGCAACACAGCACAGTCCCGAATGTCACCACATGGAGGGATAGGGTTTCATCCACGGCGAAATCATCCAGACGAACTACGCCACATCGCGAAACCTTCAAGGGCTTTTAATAGCAATGTTTTGATAGATTGAGAAACCGACCTCCGATGTCAGGAAACGTTTGCAGAATGAGACAGTTGTTGAATCGTCTATCGACATAGAAATAAAGTGTTTATCTGAAGTTAGCTAGAAAGGAAATTGACTCAAGGTCGCGGCACATCCGAGGGAACTAAGTTGGGGCATGAAGAACCAATGAAAAGCTTTGATTTGCTCATGTGACTGATTCTAACCCAATGATACAGACGTTGGCAGGTGCATCTAAGTGAAAATGCGTGCGATTTATGTGCCGTTATTGTGCATTGCATGAAGCTTAATTTCCATTCTAGAGGTTTTATTGTTGTCAATTTCTATGTCTATCGATATCAGTGAATATTAATCATTCCTTATTGTTTCTGGTGTTCGACGTTATGTAAATGCATTATCAATTGTTTCTTGCGCTTCTTCATGTTAGGTTCAGTAGGAATTTCATAGAAATCTTATGAAGGACAACAGTAGATCGTGACATGAGATGTGCATGTTGATAACATAGAAATTGCATCACGAATTGAACTGTCTAAAGCACAAAATATACATGTCAAAGATTCTTGACGTTTTAAGTTGTCACTATCTATTGTTTCTTACAATCATTGCTTTGTTAATGAATTCATCAATGGCACGTGTTTGTCCTGCCTTTAAAACATTCATTGCTTCATAGAAATCTTATGAAGGACAACAGTAGATCGCGACATGAGATGTGCATGTTGATAACATAGAAATTGCATCACGAATTGAACTGTCTAAAGCACAAAATATACATGTCAAAGATTCTTGACGTTTTAAGTTGTCACTATCTATTGTTTCTTACAATCATTGCTTTGTTAATGAATTCATCAATGGCACGTGTTTGTCCTGCCTTTAAAACATTCATTGCTTCATAGAAATCGGCTCGATCACAATCAGCAAGAAATGGAATTAATGCAAGTCTTTCAGATCTGTAGCGAGGACAAATTGATATAAAATGAAAGATGTCTTCTGTCTCATTCTTATCGCAAAATTTACAATTATAATCATTATGAGTACTTCGATTTTGATATGTACCAATTTCTGCTGCAAGATTATGATTACCTGTTCGCATTTTGAGAATATTTTCAATCCTGATTTTATTGCCGACTAGACAATTGCCCCCCTTAATCCCTGGAGGGTGTCCTGAAATGCCTAATGCTGGTCGGGATGCTCGATGAAAGAGGAAGTCCATCCTGCTGCCTCACCGCGACAAGGGGGTGAACACCACATGGTGGCCAAAGCAGGCACTGGGACCGAGTCACGGCGGGATAACCGTACCCACAAGTGCCACCGGCTTCGGGCGTATGAGCGTGTGGGTAGGGCAGTTTTCTTTAGGAGGAACAAAACTGTCCTTGGTGGACCTTCGGGAAAATTCCACCTAAAAGTAGGGGATGGGTCTCAGAAATGCCAACCGGTCACGGTTATTTGGGCGGTTGAGCGTCATGAGTCTAAGAATATCCTATTGGCTACAAGCTGGCTGCAGTCATTTTACATCGCGACTGGTAAAGAAAGTTGACGTCGGACGAGTTCTCGGTTGTCGAAATGGCAAGTGCATACGGTCAATGTTGTCCTCAATAAGGAAGTAAGGTATTCTCTTCTCCAAAAATTGAGGCAGCAGAGGAATCAAAGCACTAGACGCATTCCATTCCACCTTACAAGGTTAGCCAAAGAAGGATCGTCATTGCATCAGAAAATCAAGAACAACCCTGACTGACACGGATAGATGGAATTCGTTAGTCCTAACAGACAATCCATCTAGGAGTCGGTTACTCCAAAATCACAACCCTCGCCAACCCGCAGTGCCAAGCGTGGCGAGTAAGGCAACCCCCTTCATATGATGAATTTAAGCACAACGAATAGGCCCTCAGTACCCAGCAGTTCTGGAGTCACCCTTCAAAGCAGCAACAGGAATGATGAGAGAACAGAGGGTGCTAAGAATCACTGGGTTAGAAGATGCTGCAAAGGAAATAAGACGACAAACATCTCTGTTGCGACATAAAATTGTCGATCGTTAATAGACCAACCAAGTGGAGATTTTCGACTACACGAACTTGAAAGAGCCCTAGAATCTGTGAATGTAGATATTCTAGGTCTATGCGAAACCAGGAGAAATGGAGAAGAAATGATGCAGACCGAAGGAGGTAATGTTCTATGCCGGAGTGGATCAAGAGGCGCGAGAGGTAAGGATTCTGGGTGAGCAGGAGGTGGAAAGACAATATCGTAGATTACTATTCGAAGTCTGATAGGATATCAGTTCTGATCCTAAGAATAAACAAAAGAACAGCTTTAAAGTTAATTCAAGTTTATGCACCTACTTCCAACAGCGAGGATGAAGAAGTAGAGAGCTTCTACGACGACATTCAGGCAGTAATCGACGATGATAGATGTGGCAAGCCGATCGTAATGGGCGATTTCAACGCGAAAATTGGAGAAAAACAGGACAACGAACAATGCATCGGGAACTACGGTTATGGCAGAAGAAACATGCGAGGGGCAAGACTGATAGAATTTTCTGCTGCGAATAACTTGAAGATAACCAACTCCTTCTTTAAAAAAAGTCAAAATAGAAAATGGACTTGGGAATCACCCAATGGAGCAACCAAAAATGAAATTGACTTCATCCTCTGTAGAGATCCCGATCTTGTGTTAGATGTTGGAATTATTAACCGATTCGACTTTGACTCTGACCATCGTCTTTTAAGAGCAAAAATGAAAATAAATGAGAAACGAGAAAGAGCAAAAAAGATGAGGAAACTCGCTACTCCAGGCAACTTCATACTGGACAGGAGAAGAGAATTTCAATTGAAACTCTCCAATAGATTTGAGAGTCTACATATTGAAGATACAGATGACCTAAATGTTGAATATTCGAAGTTCACCTGCGCTATAAAAGAAACAACAAAGTCATTGAAAATTGAGAAAATGTCGAAAACAAAAAAGTTAACAGACGACACAGTCAATCTGATTAATAAACGAGAGGAACTGCGGAAGAGAAGAAGAGAAAGTAACGAAGCAGAGGTTGAGTTTACCATCACCAGAAAATTGACTAAACAAAAGATTAAACAAGATATTTCTGAATTCAACGAAAAGCTAATAGAAGAGGTCATAAAGAGGAACAAATCGTTGAAAAAAGCACAAGGGCTAATGAATCCGGGCAGAAAAATGATAAGATGTATCTCAAAGAATGGAAATGACGTTACAAACAGACGTGAAATACTAGAAGAAATAACCAACTTCTATAGAGAGCTTTACAAAAACGATTTTGCAAATGTGATAATAGATATAGAAATTGAAGAAGAAGAGAAAGAAAATCCGACACCTGAAATTTTGAAAGGTGAAGTACAATTAGCAATAAGGGAAATGAAGAATAATAGATCACCGGGAGATGACGAAATAATATGCGAAATGTTAAAAGCTGGAGGGGAAACCTTGATTGAGATGCTGACAAAAATCTTTAACCGAATTTTGAATTGTGGCCAGATACCCCATGAGTGGAGAAACGCAGATGTAGTAGTGATTTACAAAAAAGGCTGCAGTAAGAACATAAAGAACTACCGACCAATAAGCCTTCTAAGTCATCTGTACAAAGTCTTTACCAGAGTTTTACAACGCCGGATTAAACAGACATTAGAATGGAATCAACCAAGAGAGCAAGCTGGTTTCCGGAAAGGCTACTCAACAATTGACCATCTACACTCGATAAATCAACTGATTGAGAAGTATACAGAGTATAACAAGACTCTCTATATACTTATGATCGACTATGAAAAAGCTTTTGACTCTGTTAGCCACACAGCGATGCTAACTGCAGTAAGAAAGCAGGGAGTAAGAGGGAAAATTTGGAGAATTTTAAATGAGATATATAGTAATGCAACAGCTTCCATAAAGTTGGAAACAAGAGGCCCGAAATTCCTCATTGAACGTGGCGTTCGCCAAGGAGATCCCATATCCCCAGTCCTCTTTACGGCAACATTTGAGGACATATTCAGATCATGTCACTTCCCTATAGACGCAGGAATAAACATCGACGGTGAACGTCTCATGAACTTGAGATTTGCAGATGATATTGCCATTTTTGAGGATGACGCGACTTCCATGCAAATAATTGTAGATGAGCTAAATAAGCAGGGAAAAAAGGTCGGTTTAAAGATAAACAACGAGAAAACAAAAATTTTGACAAACGGCCAAAAGAGTTTAATCCACATCAATGGACACGTCATAGATTATGTCGACGATTTTATTTACCTTGGACAGAATATCCCCTTTCAAGCCCGCCAAGAACAAGAAATCCT
This sequence comes from Prostheceraeus crozeri, assembly GCA_907163375.1. Lineage (NCBI taxonomy): Eukaryota > Metazoa > Platyhelminthes > Polycladida > Euryleptidae > Prostheceraeus > Prostheceraeus crozeri. Next base: position 22,295 of record CAJQUW010007130.1, read on the forward strand.
AAGAAGAACACAAAATGCGTGGAAGTCCTTTTGGAAACTCAAGCCCTGCTTAACATCACGAGGTATAGAGATGAAGAATAAAAAACGTTTGTTCGATATGTGCATTCTGCCTGTCCTGACATACGGATCCCAAACCTGGTCTCTAACACGATCACAAGAGAATAAACTCAGAACAACACAACGAGCGATGGAACGAAGGATGATTGGAGTCACTCTGAAAGACAAGGTTAGAAACGAAGAAGTAAGGAGACGAACAGGGTTAAAGGACGTTGTGATAGAAGCGAAACATCTCAAATGGAAGTGGGCTGGTCATGTCATCAGGCGACCCGATAACAGATGGAGCCATAGAACGACAGTATGGATACCAAGAGAAGGGAAAAGAAACCGTGGAGGACAGAGAAAGAGATGGAGAGACGAACTCCCAAGGAACTGGAGGCTGGCGGCTAGCGATCGTGCGACATGGATTCGTATCACAAGGGAGGCCATTTTCCGCAAGGATGATAACGGCTAACGTAAGACGTAAGACGTAAGACATAAATACTGTTTCGTTTGACATTGAAATCTGCATAATTCTAAATATCTTAGTCCTTTGTTGCTATTTTTTGCACTGTTAATCCATTCTTTTCTAAAATATTCAATTAAGACATTGTTAATAGTAGCTCTCGATTTTTTGTCATTGGAATTAAAATTTAGTAATATTTTAAATTGAATTTTATCCATCAGCTTAATTATTTTATCACACCAAGTATTACGGATTGATTTTAAGTTTAAGTTGCTATTTATTGATTTGAAAATTTTAGTAATTAGTCTTTGATCATTTTCATTAATTAATTTAAGGTAATAATTGAGGGCTGATTTATAGCAATAGAATTCCATAGGTTTTATACCGAATTCACCAATGATGCAATAGTTCGGTGTATTAATTCGCAGATGATGAAATCTCTTATAAAATTGCATGATTACTTTATTTAAGTGATTCAAATTTTTGTCAAAATAGAGTTCGCAACCGTATTTCATTTTCGACAATGTTAGCATTTCGAAAGTTTCATTTAGTATTTTTGCATCTACATTCACAAATTCTTTGAGTGGTTTAGCGGTTACGTAAGATGATGTTTTTCCTCTCTTTGTAATTTCCGCAATTTGTTTTCTGTCTGTTTTTGCGATCCATACGCCTAGGTACTTATATTCTTCCACAACTTCAATTGATGTTTTGATAGTTTCTTCATTTATCAATAATTCATTATAGGTATTCATTTCATTACAAATCATAATTTTTGTTTTATCATAGTTTATTTTCAATCCATTGTTATCACAAAAATTTCGCATGAGTTTTAGTTGTTTGATCAATCCATTTTGGGAAGTACGAGTACTTAGCAATACTATATCATCTGCATAAATTAATGAAGCCAGTTTCAAATCAAATATTTCAGCTGGATCAATTTCATTCATATTTTCGTCAAGTTTACATAGTAAATCATTAATGTACAGACAAAATAAAATTGGTGATAGGCTGTCTCCTTGTGGAATTCCATTGCTTAACATAAAAATTTCACTTTCTTCTCCATTGAATAAAATTTTGAATTTTTTATTATTTATGACGTTTTCTATCAAGGATAAGTAATCGCCCCTTGGTATAATGCCTCTCAATTTATTAGTTAGTTGAATTTTAGGAATTGAATCAAAAGCCTTTGAAAGGTCGATGAAGCATAGGTATAATGGTTGTCTATCATTTCTATAAATCTGCATGATTTCTCGTAGTATCCAGATATTATCTATGGTGGAATGTTTCTTTCGAAATCCAGTTTGTGATTCATGGATTAATTTGCATTTGTCAATCCATATGTTTAATCTATTATTTAATATTTTTGTCAAAATCTTTTCTACACATGACGATAAATTTAGGCATCGATATGAATTCGCTTCATTTTTATTTCCTTTTTTAAAAATTGGAGTAGACCAACTTAAATTCCATGGAGTAGTTTTACTTCATAAAATTTGATTGAAAAATGTTTCTAGTATATGTATTTGATTTGGGTTATTCTTAAATATCTCGTATACAATTTGATCTGGACCACTGGTCTTTGAATTTTTAGTAGATTGAACCGCTTTTTCAATTTCTTCTATTGTGATATTTTCATTCAAATAATGATCCTCGCATTTTGTACATGGATGAAAATTTATTTCGTTTATCTTACTGATATATAATTTATGCAGTTGTTGGTCTCTATTCTTGATATCATCTTTGAAGTTTTGAGCAGTTATCTTAGTATCTGGCCTTTTGCTTTTTCTTGGTTTGCATTTGTTTATCAGCTCCCAATGCTTCTTAGAGTTATTATTAGCTTTAGCATTTTGTAGCTCTGATAATTTCATTTCTTGCAATTTTCTTTTTTCTACTTTTAGAATTTTATTATATTGCCTCTTATTTAGTAGTAAAGAATGAAGGTTTTCTTCCGATTGGTCTTGCTTGTACATTTCGACAGCTGTTCGATGCGAAAAACTTTTGCGAAAATTTCTTGCATCCTTTGAGTATTTGATATTTTTTGTTTGGTTCTACTTTTACGTATACATCTCTACTTGCATTTATCAATTCATGATAGATTTCTGTTGTATTTAAATTATTTTCATTTAATTTTTCAATCAGTTCAGTACTTTTCATTTGTACAGCTTCTTGGAGCTTACATGGATCATAGTTTAATGACAATTTGAATGGCTTGGTGATCTTATCAATATAGTTTCTCTTCTTTAAATTATTTTTAATCGATGTTTTTGGTTTCACATCTAATTCTAGTTTTAGTGGTCTATGGTCTGTAAATAATTTAGGATCTGTTATTTCAAAGGCTTTTAATTTTTCTATCAAAGATTCTGATATGATCAAGTAATCGATAACTGATTTATAATTTCTTTCTCCTTGAATTCTACAGTATGTATGCTTTCCTTCTTCATATCTGCCATTAGCTATTATAAGCGAGTTTTCGTTGCAGAACTCAATCAGTTCTCTGCCCTGTTTATTTATGATTTGATCTTCTGATCTTCTGGTGGGGAGATTCATGTGTTCATTATCATTCAATTGACCAATCCTGCTGTTAAGATCTCCCAATATAATTATGTTTTTCATCTTAAATTCTTTTATATATTCTTTAATTCGATTTAGATAATTATAGTCCGCATATTTTGAATCTCTGCTTTCTCGGTAGCATAGAATTAAATATATCTCTTTCAGATTTTTCCATTGAGGGTTTAACATTTTGATTATTATCATGTCTCCATTTTCAGTTATTTTTTCTTCTATATTGAGGTTGCTTTCTTCATTTTTATGATATAAGCTGATCCCCTTAATCTGTCTGCCGAAATTATTTTTATTTTTACTAAATGTTTCTATAACATCAAATCTGTTTATCGATAAATTTGTAGAGCTCCATTCATTCAAGTGTGTTTCGGTAAAACATATTATATCAGCATCTTGTATATCATCAATCATATCAGAATCACGAAGTTTGTTTATGTTTAATCCGTTTATGTTAGTATAATAAATTTTCAGCATATTGTTATTCTTACCAACAATTTCTCCTGATATAGCAGTCTCCTCTCCTCGTTCATCTATGCTAAACAAAAGGCTGCATCGGTTGGATGTTGGAAGTGGGATACATCATACCTTGAACAGGAAAATTGTTCGTAGATGGGTAATGCTGTTGGTATGGCTGTTGGTATTGAATGGGGAATTGATGATATGTTGAATGATGACGTTGAGCATAGCGTTGTTGTGGTCGATCTCTTGGTCCGCGATAATTGTTTCTGTTGTTGTTTGTCCATCTTTGCCTTGGTGGTCCGGAGCTGAAGCAGTTTCGAGCGATATGTCCGATTCGTCCACAAGAATAACACTTTGGTGGTGGTCTCCTTTCTTGATGGTTGAAGCTTCTGAATCGTCTTGTTGTTGGGTATGGTTGATGATAAGGTTGTGATTGATGGTAGGATTGCGCTTGTTGGCAAGGCTTTTCGGTTATCATCGTCCGAATATCGTCAATCATATGTTTCAAAACAGCAATTTCACTTTTTGCCTCATCCTTTTGTTTCTCGAGTAGTGTCATTATGATGGTTCTGTCGTTGTTGGCGTTGTTGTTGCTGTTGTTGGTGTCGCTTCTTTGTTGTTCTGTGTTTCGGTTTGCTCTTGCTCTTTCTTCATGTTCAGTTAGTTGGGATTCATACACATTCAATGTCAGAACCATGTCTTCGTTCCTTCTTTTCAGAGCATGAGTGTCTTCTTTCAATTGCTTGATCATCTCTTCTAGTTCGTTTTTATCTTCGATCATTTTGCTCACTTCCTGTACTAGTTCGCTAATTTCGCTTTCTTTTATCTGCAAACGTCGTTTGTAATCATCGAGCAGCTGTGCATTGCCATCGAAGGACTTCATCTTTTCCATGACTATCTTCATTTCGTTTGGATAGATGTTTTCTATACATGCAGAGCATGCAAATTTTCTGTGGTATAAGTTTTCCTTATAGTATTTAACCACCTCGTATATTGGCAGGTCACTGCAGTCAAAGTGCAAATACTTGTTGCATTTTTTACATTGCAACACAGAGTCCATTATTACTGTCTTCCCACATTTTTCACACAGGACGTCGGATTTCAAAAATTGATATGACGGGGTTGATGCTGGAGATGGGGTAGGTTGGATGGTTATTGGGGTTGTTGTCGCATTCATGTTTTTGAGATGAGTCTGAAATTTTACAGGAAAAGGGCTTTTAATAGCAATGTTTTGATAGATTGAGAAACCGACCTCCGATGTCAGGAAACGTCTCTCTCTCTCAAAACTCAAAACTCAAAAAGTTTATTGCCCATCTTGTGGGTACAAACGTTATGGCAATGACAAATAATGCAAAGTCCTATTATCGGCAGAAGATGAAAGTTGACATGATGTGATGGGTGAATGAAATGAAAAGGTAAAAAAGGTAAAAGAAAACACTATCACCTTGGTATCGTTGAATTGCGTAGATGGCATCGTGATTGAAATGAGTCTGAAAAAGTCTGAGTTATGTGCAGATGATGATAACATTATTCATGAACATGTCAACAGTTAATCATGATTTCATCACATACAGAGGAGACAAGGCATGCATCATGTTATTTACAAAGTAAGTTTATATTATTAAAGAAGTTATTTATTGTTTTTATTTACACATCACACCCAGCAGCAGGTTATTAATGCTCTATCTGTTGAGATAAGTCGATCCATGGATATCCGTGGTCGGACATGTAAAGTGCTTCTTAAATGTAGATTGAACAGTCTACAATCCGCTATCTATGACTTCTGATATTCATTGCCTTTTCGATGTACTCGTCTATTGGTCTAACATGCGCAATGGTCAAAGAATTCATAAATTCATAGAAGTATGATCGAGTAGCATCTTTCAGATGCGGTATTAAAGCACTTCTTTCAATGTTGTAAGCTGGACATGCAACAATAAAATGATAGATATCTTCAGTTTCTTCTTGATCACATGATTTGCAGACACAATCTCTATATGCATTACGATTTTGATAAGTACCTACTTCTGCTGCTAGTGTGTGATTTCCAGTTCTTAGTTTGACAATGTTATTAATTTTAATTTTATCTCCAATATCCATCAAATAAGGTTTTAATTCACATTGAAATCTACAAAGCTCTAAATACATTAATCCTTTATTACTATGCTTGGCACTGTCGATCCAATCTTTCCTGAAGAATTCAATTAGCGCGTTAGCAATTAATTTCTTAGACTTTCCACTGCATTCGGAACTTTTTATCTCTGAGCAATTGACTTTATCAAACAGTTTAGATATTCTAACATACCATGAATTTCGATACGCTTTATTGTCTACGTTGCACTTAATGTTTTTAAAGATTCGCGCTACTAATCTTTTATCATTGCTCTTATTTAGTTTTAGAAAATAATTCATTGCAGATTTATAACAGTAAAATTCCATCGGTTTGGCTCCAAATTCACCAAAAATGCAATAATTAGCAGTGGTCATTCTTAAATGAAAATATTTTTTATAAAACTGTAGAATGACACGATTTAAGTCAGCTAAATTTTTGTCAAACAACAGTTCGCTGCCATATCTCATTTTTGACAATGTCAACATTTCAAATGCTTCTGCAATTATCCCACCGTCAACTGTATTAAATTCTTTCAGGGTTTTGGCAGTTACATATGAGGATGCTCTTCCTTTCTTGGTTAACTCTTCGATGTGTTTCCTATCATTTTTAGTAATCCAATAACCCAAGTATTTATATTCATCCACAACTTCAATTGGAGATATGTCATTATCTTCTATAATTAATTTGTCATATCTCTGTCTTTCCCCAAATATCATTATTTTAGTTTTATTGTAGTTTATTTTCAAGCTATTTAGTTTGCAGAAGTCATGGAAACATTTTATTGTTTGATAATTCCAGTCTGCGTCTCACTCAGTAATAAAACATCATCTGCATATATAAGTGACGCTATTTGTGAATCAGCTATTTGTACTGGATCGAATTCATCAAGATTTTGATATAGTTCTTTCAAAAAGTCATTTATGTATATACAAAATAGGGTTGTTGATAAACTATCTCCCTGCGGAATGCCATATTTTATCTGAAATTCTTCGCTCTCTTTTCCGTTAAATAAAATTTTGTAGGTTTTGCCTTTTATAATGTTTTCCATTACTGTCAGATAATTACCAAATGGCAGAATGATTTTCAATTTATCAAGCAGTCTGCTTTTTGGAATGGAATCAAAAGCTTTAGCAACAAAACATGTATACAGTGGCCTCTTCTTATTTTTGTATATTTGTATGCATTCTTTTAGCAATTATCAATCGTAGAATGTTCTTTTCGAAAACCTGTTTGTGATTCATGCAATAACTCATACTTTTCAATCCAACTACTTAATCTATCATTAAAAATTCGTGTCAGCAGTTTTTCGATGCATGAAGATAAGTTAAGAAACCTATAAGAGTCGGCATCATTTCTTTCTCCCTTCTTAAATATGGGGGTTATACAGCTGGCTTGCCAAGGAATATTTTGATCATGCATAATTTGATTAAACAAAGTATGTAGAATTTGTGCTTGATTTGTGTCATTCTTTAGTATTTCATATACAATTTCATCTGGGCCACTAGATTTGGAGTTTTTTGAGTATTTAATCGCGTTTTCAACTTCTGCTATTGTGATATTTAGATTTAAGGTATCATCATTGTTACAAGGATGTATTTGACTCACTGTGGTATCTGAGTTACGATTATGTATTATATTTTTATTTTCATTATCTCGCTTCTGAATTGCTTCTTTAAATATATCAGCATTTAGTGAGGTTTTATGTTTATTGGGTTTATTAGGTCTGTTTCTTTTAAGTATATTCCAATAGCTTCTACTGTCGTTATTTGCTCTAGCATTTTGCAGCCCCTTCAGTTTTGAGTTCTGTAACTGTCTTTTTTCTTTTTTCATTCTTTTGTTAAGGTCTCTTTTGGATTGTAGGAGTAGACTTAGATTTCGTTCAGATTTATCGGCCTTATACATTTTAGTATTTTGTTTATGCGTTCTTCTAAAATATCATGTGTCCTCAGAATAAATGACTTGCCTATTAGTGTTCGTGGTAGCATGTAATGATTTAATATTGACTTCAACTAGTTTATTATAAATTTCTAATTTATTTAGTTTTGTATTTTTCATTTCTTCTAATAGTTTTGAACTTTTATCCGAAATGGTCTGATGATATTTTTCTACGTCATACTTCATTGTCCATTTGAAGGGAACAATGCGTTTATCATAGTTTGCTTGTATTCTATTTTTTATGTTTGATATTTTAGAGCTTGCTTTTAGAGTTATGTTCAGATGAATTTTTATTGGTTTGTGGTCAGTGTATAATTTTGGTTCCATTATTTTGAATGCTTCCAAGTGTTTCAGCATAGATTCAGAGAGTAACAAATAGTCAATAACTGACTTATAGTTCTTGCCATTTTGAAGCCTGCAAAATGTGTAATCACCACTTTCATATCTTCCATTCGCTATTATAAGCGAGGTTTCATTACAGAAATTTAAAAGCTCTCTTCCTTGTTTATTTATTATTAAATCATCAGACTTTCTCGGTGGGAGGTTTAAGTGTTTGTTATCGTTCAACTTTCCAATTTGACTATTCAAATCTCCAATCATGATCACATGTTTCATTTTGAATTTTTCTTTGTAGTTCTTTATTTTTTCAAGGTAGTTTTTATCGGCATATTTTGATTCCCTTCTTTCTCTATAACAGATAATTATATGTATCTTCTTTATTTCTTTCCATTGGTTAATTTTTAATTCTATTATTATTAGATCTCCATTTTCAGATACCAACTTCTCTATGACAAAATTTTCATTTTTATGGTACAGGTTGATTCCTTTAATTTGACGTCCTAAATTATTTTTAGATTCACTAGTAGTTTCCATGATATCATATTGGTTAATTGGCAGTTTATTATATTCATTCAAGTGTGTTTCAGTAAAACATATTATATCGGAGTCAAATGCATCTGTAGTCATGTTGGGGTCCTTTAATTTATCAATTTTTAAGCCATTGATGTTAGTATAAAATAATTTTATAATTTGAATTTCATTCTCACTTTTTGTCTCAGACGTTATTGTCTCCTCTCCTCTTTCACTTTCGTTAAAAGTACTGCTGCGGTTGCGCGCTTACATTCACATTTTGAGGGAATGGTCCTTGAGACATTGGTTGATACATCTGTGGGTAGTTCATCGGTTGAAATTGTTGCTGTTGCTGATACGGCTGTTATCGTTGTTGGTACGGTTGTCTATAAGGATGTCGCTGCTGTTGGTAGTTGTTTCTTGGAATGAAATGTCCTCTCGGTCTAGAATAGCAATTGCGAGCGATGTGTCCTCTTCTCCCACATGAATGACAAATCGGGGGTGGTCTTCTCTGGTAGTCGGGTCTTCTGAGTCGATTGTCGTTTCGGTAGTAAGGTTGTTGGTGTTGTTGTTGTGGTGGTGGTGGTGGTGGTGTCCTGATGGTTGTTGGATGTTGCCCTTGTCTGTTTAATCTGTCATTGATAGTGTTTTTGAATTCGTCTATCAGATGCTTCATTATGGAGAGTTCGCAATCAGTGTTCTTTCGTTGATCTTCAATCAATTTCCTCAGGTCGTCTTTGTTGTTGTCTTCAGCTTCCTTGTTTCTACTTCGATTGTTGTCTTCGATGCTGCTTCCGGCTCTGTCCTTCTCCTTTTCTTCATAATCGCTTAGTTGGGACTCGTAGCTCGCCAATGTTAGTAAAAGATCTTCATTCTTTCTATGTAATATTCTCTCTCTCTCTCAAAATCTCAAAATCGCAAAAAGTTTATTGCCCATCTGGTGGGAACAAACAAGGTACATATGAAATAATTACAGTAATGTCAAATGAGTGGCAGAAAAAATAAAGATGACAATGTATGGAATGGGTGAAATGAAAGCTAAAAACACACACTTGCACCATGATCGCCGTTGTATACCGCGAGTGAATTGGTGATTAGGATGAAAGTCTGAAAAAGTCTTGAGATATATACAGTCGAAAGTTTTGCTATGAACGAGACAATGTCGAATGAATGAATGAATGAATGAATGAATGAGTCATAACATCATTAACTAGAGGAGAGGAGACAAGCATGTATCAAAATATATAAACATCGTTTTCATTTTGATTTGAGAATGATTATTTTATGTTATTAATCAAGTTTATTTGGAAATTTTATTTGCACATCACACCCAGCAGCAGCAGTTTACTAACCCTATTGTTAATCCTATTATTTAATCGGAGGCACGGTTATTAAATCAAATTCAATGTCTGTGAATCAATAATCTTCAGTACATACCTGGAATGTGATCAAGAAATGGTTGAGAAACAGATAACAGCCTGTAATGTCAACCGTCCTCCGATTAAGTATCGTAGCGAGTGACCGAGATATTCCTATAATCTACTTTCAATGTCTGTGAGTAATTTTCACCATCACTTAACAATGCAATTCTGCTACCCATTGTTTTATTTGTTCGGTTCATTCATCAAGTGTTAGCGTTTCACCAACTTATATCGTAGAAATCAGATGAAGTAGCTGATTTACATATTGATTAGAAAAGTCAATCATGTTGATATTGTATGGTCGCATTCATGGACATCAGGTATGTTACTATCCGCTATCTACGATTTCATTCTGCATATAGTCGGCAACGTTTAATATCATAAATGCCGGACCAGGTGTTTTCAATGTTCCAGATATCGTCGTTTCCTAATTGTATTTATTGTTTAGAAAGAAAAGTCATTCGTTATCGCTGGATGGTGCAGAAACACGTTCTTAGACATAGGTTCGTCTACTGTCCGCTATCTATGTTCTTTTATTTTTGATGTCCATTGCTTTATCAATATATTCGCTAACTATTCTTATCTGTACACATGTTAATGAGTTCATGAAATCATAGAAGTTTGTCCGTGAGAGATCTTTAAGATGCGGAATCAAAGCATATCTCACACTACTATAACATGGACATTTAACAATGAAATGAAAGATATCTTCGTTGTCATTATGGTCACATAGTTTACAGACACAATCTTTATATGTACTGCGATTTTGATACGTACCAATTTCTGCTGCCAGTGTGTGATTTCCTGTTCTGATTTTGATAATATTATTAATTTTATATTTGTCGCTACTTAGTACTAGATATTGCTTTAATTCACATTGGAATCTGCACAATTCTAAATAATTAAAACCTTTATTGCTATGTTTGGCATTGTCGATCCATTCTTTCCTGAAGAACTCAATCAGACCATTATTAATTATTTTTTTGGACTTTACACTGCAATCCAGGCTTTGTATTTCTCTGAATTTGATTTTGTCAAATAAATTGCTTATCCTGACACACCATGTATTGCGATAGGACCTATGGTATGTATTGCTTTGTATGTTTTTGAATATTCGCGTGATTAATCGTGAAGTACTATCATCATTTAACTTAAGAAAATAGTTAATTGCCGATTTATAGCAATAAAGTTCAATTGGTCTGACACCAAATTCACCAATAATGCAATAGTTTGGCGTAGTTAGCCGTAAATGGTAAAATCTTTTGTAAAATTGCATAATCACACGATTTATGTCAGTTAAGTTTCTATCAAAAAACAGCTCACTTCCATATCGCATTTTCGATACCGTCAGCATTTCAAATGTTTCGGTTAGTATTCTACCATCAACACAGTTGAACTCCTTTAAAGTTTTAGCAGTTAAGTATGAGGATGCTTTTCCTTTTTTCGTTAGCTCTTCTATGTGTTTTCTGTCATTTTTCGTGATCCAATAACCTACATATTTGTATTCGTCGACAATTTCTATTGGTGATAGGCCTATATCATCCTCACCTGTTAAATTTAGCCTCTCATATTTTTCAATTTCGTTGAAGATCATTATTTTTGTCTTATTATAGTTGATTTTTAAGTTGTTATCTTCACAAAATTTATGAAGAAACTTAAGCTGTTGAATAATGCCAATTTGTGTTTCACTCATTAATAGAATGTCGTCAGCATATATGAGCGTCGCTATTTCTAAATTATTTATTTTTGCAGAATCATATTTAGTAATATTTCGATAAAGTTCAGTTGAAAAGTCATTCATATAAATACAAAACAGAGTGGGCGATAAGCTGTCTCCTTGTGGAACACCATGTTTCACCTGGAATTCGCCACTCTCTTCACCATTGAACAAGACTTTATAGGCTTTGAATTTTATAATATATATTAGTAATAGTAAAAAGTCACCATTAGGTATTATGCATCTCAATTTACTTATTAGTCTACTTTTTTGGACAGAATCAAATGCTTTCGAAAGATCAACAAAGCAGGTGTACAGTGGTTTTTTATCATTTTTATATATTTGTATTGTTTCTTTTAAGATCCATATATTGTCTATTGTAGAGTGATCTTTCCTGAAACCTGTTTGAGATTCATGTAATATCTTATATTTATCAAGCCATATATTTAGCCTATCATTTAGTATTCTAGTCAATAATTTTTCAATACACGAAGATAAGTTCAAACATCGGTAAGAATTAACATCATTTTTATCACCCTTCTTAAAAATGGGGCTGATCCAACTGGAATGCCAAGGAGTTTCATGTTCAATCATAATTATATTAAAAAGAGTAAGTAGGATATTAATTTGGTTCGGGTCATTCTTTAGCATTTCATGGACAATTTCGTCTGGGCCACTAGATTTTGAAGTTTTTGAGTATTTTACTGCATTTTCAATTTCCGCAGCTGTAATAGTTTGATTAATAGTGTCGTTATTTTCGGTGGGTGATATTAGATCTATGAGAGTTTCGTCGTTTCGATTGCTATTTAGATTTTCAACATCAACATTCCTGTTTCCAATACTTTCTTTGAAAGAATGAGCTGTTAACGAAGTTTTATCTTTAGTGTTTTTCTTAGTCCTGCTTTTGATCAATAATTCCCAATATCTTTTAGTGTCATTATTAGCTCTTGCTGCTTGGAGCTCATTTAGCTTTATCTGTTGCAATGACTTCTTTTCCTTTTTAATGCTTTTATTAAGTTCTCTTTTTGTTTGTAATAATAAATTTAAGTTTTGTTCAGATTGATCGGCTTTGTACTTTTCCACATTTAGTTTATATATTTTCCTAAGTAGCCGTAGCTCTTCAGAATAAATTGTTTGTTTATTCAAATTCACCACAGTAGTTAATGATTTCTTATTGGCATCAACTAATTTATCATAAATTTCTGACTTATTTAGTTTCTCGTCATTTATTTCCTTTAGAATTCTTGTACTCTTAAATGAAATAGTTTGACGAAACTTTTCTATGTCATATTTTGGTGACCACTTGAGGGGCATAATGCGTTTGTTATGATTTATTTGTGTCTTAAATCTATTCTTTAATGCATTAGTTGTTAGTGGCTTTAAAGGTATCTTTAAATTAAATTTCATTGGTCTATGATCAGTAAATAATTGAGGTTCCAAAATTCTGAATCCTTCTAAATGTCTTAAAATTGACTCCGAAATTAATAAATAATCTATCACTGATTTATAACATCTATCATTTTGAAGTCTGCAGAATGTATGTTCTCCCTTTTCAAATCTGCCATTTGCTATAATGAGAGAAGTTTCATTGCAGAAATTTATCAGTTCTCTTCCTTGTTTATTTACAATTAAGTCTTCAGAATTTCTTAATGGGAGATTCATGTGAGCATTGTCATTTAGTTTGCCTATTCTACTATTTAGGTCTCCCAGCATGATAACATGCTTCATTTTGAACTTTTCTATATAACTTTTTATTTTGTCAAGGTATTCTTTATCTGCATAGTTAGACTCTCTGCTTTCTCTATAGCATAAAATGATATGTATTCTATTTATTTCCTTCCATTGTTGGTTTGATATTTGAATTATTATAATATCTCCATTTTCAGATGCCAATTTTTCTATGTTTAAACTCTCCTTTTTGTGGTATAGGCTAATTCCTTTAACTTGTCGCCCAAGGTTATTTTTAGTTTTGCTAGTTGTATTCATAACATCATATTGATCTATTGACAAGTTATTGTATTCTCTTAAGTGTGTTTCAGTGAAACATAATATATCTGCATCACATGTGTCATTAATCTTATTAACTTCTACAATTTTATTGACATTTAATCCGTTTATATTTGTGTAAAATAATTTTACTGTCTGCATTTCCATCTCACTTTTTTCTGTCTCCTCTCCTCGCTCACTTTCGCTAAATAAACTGCTGCTGTTGTTGCATACCAGTTTGGTTGAAGTTATAGTGTCCTTGAGTCATGGGTAAAAAGGTTAGCTGTTGATAATACATGGTGGGCTGAGGTTGCTGCTGGTAGGACTGTTGCTGAGGCGGATATCGTTGATGAGAAGGATGACGATATTGTTGCTGCGGTCTCGCAAAGTTATTTCTTGGCGTGTACCAATTTGGTCGATTATTTGAGTAGCAATTTCTTGCTATATGCCCTCTCCTTCCGCATGAGTGACATGTTGGCGGTGGTCGTCTTCGCTGTTGATAGTGGGGTCGCGATTGGTGGAATCTTTGCTGATACGATCTTGGATTGTAATGATGACTCGGTGGTGGTGGTGGTGGTGGTGGTGGTGGTTGGTACGTCGGATATTCTTCTTGTTTTCTCAGTCTATGTTTTACACTGGCCTGCAGGTCGTCGATAAGATGTCTCAATACGGCTATTTCTGAGTTCGTGTCACGCTTTTGTGCTTCAATGAGGTTAATCAGCTCTTCGTTGTTCTTGTTACTGTCACTGTTGTTGTCAATTCTTTCTTCTTTGTTGTTGCTGGTGTTTCGACTTCTCTGTTGCTGTTCCTTCTCCTCGTACTCACTCAACTGGGTTTCGTAAGCTGACACCGTCATCAGCAGATCCGAGTTCTTCCTATTCAGCATCTCCATGTCTTCCTTCAGAGTCTCAATTTGATCTTTGATTTCATCTCTTTGAACGGTTACTTCATACACCATTTTCTTCATTTGGTCGATTTCTTCTTCCTTGTTTCGGATTCGCATCTTGTACTCATTCACCAACAGATCTTTTCCATTGAATTTCTTTGTATTCTCTTCTATCATCTGGTACTCTGTAGGATGGACTTTCTTTACGCACTCGCCACACGTAAATTTTCTTTTGTACAAATTTTCCTTCATGTACTTTACCAACTCGTAAATGGGTAGATCGGTGCACGAATAATGCAGGATCCTCTCACATTTTCGACATGGAAGAAAAAATTGGTCTTCGATGGAGTGGGTGCACGTGCTGCATTTATCTTTGGAGGCAACAAAACCGGGATGTTGGGATGAGGATGAAGATGATTGGAGGGGTGATGTAGGCTGTGCCGTCACTGGAGCAGATGTAGACATTCTGGAATGTGATCAAGAAATGGTTGAGAAACAGATAACAGCCTGTAATGTCAACCGTCCTCCGATTAAGTATCGTAGCGGATCTAAGTAGCGTATCGTAGTATCTCTCTCTCTCACTCAAGAACTCAAGAAATCAAGAACTCAAGAACTCAAGATGTTTATTTGCCAAAAAAATTGACAAAACATTAATGATGTTAAAATGATACAATGATGTGAAGGTTCGACGACGACATCAGATGTGATAAAATGAGCACGATGAGAAGATGATAAAATGAACTAATAGGCAATCATGACGAAGTTAACTGTCAACACCGAAAATTCTGCAGGAACTTTTAAAGTTAAAATCAGTGAGTGGAGAGGAGACACTGCATGAAAAATTCATTGTATTCAGTATTTCATCATTAATTTTGATTTTTACACATGAATTTAATCGTTAGTAAATACACTTATCATGCAACACTGTGAATGAGCACATGTATTTATTTGTGAAGCTTCGAGAATATTATAGCCGAGTAAACAAAAAATATTTCCTTTTGTTTAAATTCAAGCAAATAGTGATCATAAATAATGCACAATAACTGAGCGTAGAGAGACATTTTGCATGAAAAATCAATGTTATTTATAATAATTTCAAATAAACTTGCATGTATCAACTTTGATTAATAACTGAGCATTCTTTTTATTAATTGCTGGTTTCATAAGGCATGGCAGTAAGTCTTTTCTACAGTAAAGTTTTATTTATATTACTCCAATTGCAGACGTACTCTCACATGCAGCCATCCAGAATCAACTCATTCTGTTATTAATAATTATTTGAAAGTCGAAGTCCGGTGATAAATACATGCATGTATAAAAATTCATATCATCATCATTTATGAAAAGTTAAGTAACACAAGGTTATCAAATCTGTAGCGTCAGAATTATAATGAAAATGTCATACATGAAACAGATGACATTACCGATGTAAATTTATAATTGATAGCTCTGACACTCACCTGTAGATATATTGATTTCGAAAGATAATATAATATAACTTTACCCCACAACCTGGAATCCAGCTCTGAATTAATCAATGATATACATTCAGTCAACTCAAATGATGTTCTTTATCCGTGTAGCTATGATGTGGCATCTACATGTATGTGCACCTCAATACCAATCAATGATACAATTTCGTGTGTAATCAATAAATTAATCAATCTTCGATTAACCCATCTTAGAGGAATATCATTACACCAAGTTGAACAATTATTACGTGTCTTGCTGGAGAACACATATTTCAAATTTGGCAATCGAACATATCGGCAAACCAAAGGACTACCCATGGGGTCTTCCCTGTCAGGTATAGTCGCCATAATCTTTATGGATTCAATTGAAACAGTAAGCCTTGCATTAATGAACAACGTTCCTTTATTCAAACGTTACGTCGACGATTGCTTTGCCCTGGTCAACAACAGACAAGACGCAATAACACTACGAAATATTCTGAACTCTCAAAACAACAATATCCATTTGAATTCCCAACAGAAGATAACTCAATCAGCCTCCTTGATTTTAATGTCATGATAACTACGAATAACGAAACAATCTTTGATTTTTACAGGAAAGAATCGAAAAAGAACATTTTCGTGCATTCTGCCTCGAACATTCCACCACATGAAAAACTTTGTTACATCCAGAACGAAAGGAACCGGATACTTAAGAGATGCTCCAAACCTGAAACTCTTCAACATCATGGAAAGCAATTTGACCATACGCTGAGACTAAATGGATATCCGAACGATTTCATTACCAAGTCAAAGCACTTTAAGAGATCCAGAAAAAAACAAAACAATCGAGATGTCCTTTTCTTCCACTTTGCGTTCACTTCTGAAAAAATTGATCGAGAAATCAAGACAATATTCAATAAAGAAAAGATAAATGCCCGAATTGTAAGAAAAACTAAATAATTACGTCAACAATTGAAATAAATACAAACTAGTCCAACATGCTCACTGCAAAATTGCCCTGTAAAGAACAATTCTATTTGCCACGGGAAGAATGTCATTTATCAACTAACATGTGAAAAGTGTCAGAAAAGTATATAGGAAGCACGATACGCACTCTACACGTTAGATGTAAGGAACACATAACTAAGAAAGACTCATCCATGAACATACATCTCAACTCATGCTACACGAACATCTTTCAAACTGAAATATTAGCACATGATAATGACAACACAAATTTACGTCTTCGTGAATATAACATGTGTTCTAATAGACATCAAACAATTAAAACCTCAAATTAACAACAGGAGTGAACTTGAGCAGTTTAGTGATTTCCTTTTTATTTGATTTTAGTTTTTCTTTGTGTGTGTTTCTAGTCAGGTTAGAGTTATTCCACTCTACTACTGGTAAATTGTAACCCAATACTACCTGTTTCAATTGTTCTATGTCAGTCAGATCAAAGCTATCAAATTGCTCTAGCTACTGGCACAAGGTAGCCCAGTACTATCTGTCGCCTATACCTTTCATTTCTATGCTTATACATTAACATGTTTGAAAAGTTTTTCGGAATATATTGCACATTTTATATTTTGAATATCGAAAAAAACTTGGTTCTTCCCAACTTAATAACATAATCATGTCAAACCAAGGCATTTCACAACCGAACATACGAGTAGACTTCTAAATTTCTCGAAAGTTGGAAGTCTATGTACCGAAGTCCAAATAGAAATATCCAGTCCCTGAAATATCCACGACATACTGTAGTCAGGGATGTCTATGAATCATAGAAAGTGTTAATACTTCGTGAAAATGTTAAATTGTAGCCTACTTTGGTGACTGAAGAGTTCCCTTTTCTTTTAGTGGAAACACCGCACTTTGTTCTCTGGGATCCTACCTTTTCAGATCTGTGGAAGGTTTCGTTTCGAATTGAGAGCTTGTTTAAAATCGAATTTCTACGCATTTTCCAAGATTTTGGATAGTTTGAAAAACGTTTTTTCAACTCGGCTTCTGGTGATCGTAGAGAGTCTAGGGATGGCTTAAATGAAAGGTGAGAGCGAGAAAACGTGACTGTCAACATTTGAAGTCAATCGGAGCTCTAGAACCGGAGATAGAAGTGTTTAAAGTTTTGGATGATTGAGATTACGTCATCAGCTGATCGCCACATACTATACAAGTGGAGTCTCTACTTGTGAGAATCAGTTCTCCTCCCGCCTTGGTTGGGGTGGGTGAACTCCGGAGCTCCGATGATAGCATGGATTTCATGGCGAAAAGACAGTTTTCATATCGTTGATAAGAGATAGTTACATACTCATTATGTTATACACTTTACATTTGATGCAGTCGGCTGAAATGTGATTGATGCATGTTCAATAGAAGAGTTGAATACATTGTATGTATTCTAGTGATTGGAATAATAAGTGTGTAAAGAGTTGATTAGGAAAATATATAATAGTCAACATATGAAGGTCTCTTGTTATCCAAGCTAGGAATATGCAAACATCATTCATCAGTCAGTGTTGTACTTTAACATCCATGTTTTGTACAAGGTAGGATTCGTCGGACGTGTTATAACGAATGGTTGGATAAATTCATGAAGCTTTGAGTAACACAAACCAAGTATTTAAATGAAAAACACAAGTGAGAAAAATTATTGCAATTAATGCCCATTCATTTCAATGCAAGCTCAAGTTAATACCTGCATCACTCATCTGATGCGACATAACTTTTCATTTTACTTATTACTACAATGTTGCTACTATGCGATCTTAACTTTATGAGATCGCTTTCAATACAGTGCACTTCTATCTCATCCTTTCTTCATCATGAAACCAAGTCAACGAAGTTGATGATACATTCCGTGACTAAATTCATTGCGTCACATTCTACACGAATAGATATCGCTAACATGGATCATATAAAACGCGAAGTCTTGTCACAGGGTTAACTATCCTATGGACTTAGTGATTTATCGATGCAATGTTTGCAGGTATAAAACGCTAAATCCCTAAATCTTGACACAGGATGACTATCCTATGGATTTTATTGATTTAGGAGTTAAGCTGCGTAATTCAGTAAACTTATGTCTCTGTTAGCGTACGACTTTTAACATTCATGTAACGTGCTTGGACTAAATTCATTACGTTGATGGATGACAAAATGCATGCAGTCAATTAGTAGAGCTTTCACTTGTCTGTATTTATGAAGACGTTTCTCCTATCATTCATCTTACTGATCTTCTTGTTCACTGTAAATCATATCAGCAGATCATCTAACGGTTCCAATCTGTCGAACAACATTCACATCAACACTACAAACTTTGTAGAATCCTAAACCTCTATATGAACCTGAATAACACTTAGGTTTTATTTACTCTTTGGTCATTGTCTACCTAGCGTTTCAAGATGCTTCACATTGTAAAAGTCATACTGGTGAGATTTACAGTTCTATCACCATGATGTCCACATGATGATTGCAGCAAACGTATGAGTAAACACATGTGAGACAAGACATTAACTACATCGCTTGTTCCTATCCATCATCATTACCTTATGTTTAGCACGATAAACTTAAGTCTTCAATGACAATAATTTTTCTCACTTGTGTTTTTCATTTAAATACTTGGTTTGTGTTACTCAAAGCTTCATGAATTTATCCAACCATTAGTTATAACACGTCCGACGAATCCTACCTTGTACAAAACATGGATGTTAAAGTACAACACTGACTGATGAATGATGTTTGCATATTCCTAGCTTGGATAACAAGAGACCTTCATATGTTGACTATTATATATTTTCCTAATCAACTCTTTACACACTTATTATTCCAATCACTAGAATACATACAATGTATTCAACTCTTCTATTGAACATGCATCAATCACATTTCAGCCGACTGCATCAAATGTAAAGTGTATAACATAATGAGTATGTAACTATCTCTTATCAACGATATGAAACCTGTCTTTTCACCATGAAATTGAGTCTTACGTTGAAAGTCATTCTATAAAGGGGACATATCCTTTATGTGTTGCATGTATTCTACACCAAAATTGATCGTTAATTTGTGTTATCCAAAACCCTAAATCCCTAAATCCAACCGTACATAACCCTACCCCTTAGATTGTAGACTTAAGCAATTTAGCTATGTCATTCACAAATGGTTAAGTTAATAAATGTACTATACACTAACTGTTAACATTAACTTGTGTTATATAAAACCCTAACTCCCTAAATCCAACGGTAGGTAACCCTACCCATTAGATTATGGACTTAAGCAATTTATTTATCGATGTATGTCATTCACAAACGGTCAAGTTAGTAAATACATGTATACACTCTACAACAACAGTCATCATTGATGTATGTTATATAAAACGCTAAATCCCTAAATCCAATCGTAGAGAACCCTACCCTTGGATTACGGACTTTAGGAATGTATCCATGTTATTGACATGTTAAAGAATATACTTGACATTGTAAAAACATCGTTGACTTCAACACTTAGTGGGTTTTAGTTCTAGAACTCTTGTACATTGGTAAGTTTTAAGTTTCATGTGATCGTCTCTCACATTGTATCTTTCATTTCAATGATAAGCAAAACTGAACGTTTCATCTAGTTGACATAGGATTTAGTTGTTGATGATTGCTTTCGTCTTTGTGTTTGACGTGAAACGTAATGACCAACGTTTAACTTACACACTCTTACCGTTACGTCTTTCATTACTTTGAAACTATGTTGTCATGAAATGCAAATTCATGCTCCATTCAACACTTAGACTTGGGTTTTTCATGACACACTCAAGTCGTCAAAAACTTGCATGCGTTGTCTAATATTCAATTCACTCTGTACATCTAACATGATTCGCCTTACTTCACATCCAAAGTTGATGCATACCTAACAGATGTATTCACTCTGAGTTTACACTTCACAGTTTGTGAAAAGATACACATAAAACATTTTACACACTACAGTCCCCGTCTCAACTAAGGATAAAGACTTTCTAATGCTGTTGTGTCATAACTCATAAATAATCATGATCAAACTTTGCTTTCATAAACTTGTGTTGTGTCATACTTTCTAACTACACTAACATTTCCTAAAACCTCTGTCATGATCAAACTCTACTTTTATAAACTTGTGTTGGGTCATACTTTCTAACTACACTAACGGTTAAAACTTGTACGACAATCAAACTCTACTTTCATAAGCTTGTGCGCTTAACTTTCTGACTACACTAACGACTAGAACTTCGATTATCAAACTTTACTTTCACGGACGTGTGTTGTGTTATAACTTTGTTTTCGCAAACTTGCGTTTCATAAACTTTCAGACTACATTATCATTTCATAAACTTGTGTTTCATAAAACATCATGATCAAACTTTCTAACTATACATCAACCTGTGTCGCAGTAAAACTTGATAAACATTCTAACTACACAAACGGAATGAACCTGTTCAATAATAAAACTATTTGACTACACTTGCATTTCGTGACACATGATCAATTTTCTAACTATACTAACGAATAAAACTTGTACGACAATCAAACTTTACTTTCACAAACTTTTGTCACGGTAAAACTATTTGACTACACTAAACTTTGTTTTTGCAAAACATGATAAACTTTCTGACTACACTAACAAGAGCTTGTTTACTGGCGAAGAGAGAAATGAGCTTGCGGTTGCGTGTGACGCATGAATACCCCTTCCAATTCATTCCATTTCATTTAGCCTCGGCGATGGAGACAGCTCTTAAAAGAACTCATGGTTCATTCTCACATATGTGGCTATCTTGCGGGAGACAAGTGCAATGGAGATTTTATAAGGCAACCTGTGGCAGATAGCTAAATGTCGCCCTTACAGTCATAGTACAACGTTGAGACGAAAGGCAACCACTTGGAAACATGACGCAGAGAGGTTTCACAAGGATTACCATTGCCAACGTCCCGTGCACTATTCATCGCTACGGACTTCACCGCTGTCTCGAAAGAACGCCCACCAACAGGAGGTATGACACCGAAAATCTCCGTGACTTGCACCGTCAATGACTTGATAGCAAGGCATGAGACGTGCTTGACAGCAAGCCGTTTTTAAATGTAGAGAGTGGCCTGATAGCAAGTCAGCAACCCTTTAGGTGTTAAGCTCTTGAATCCGTTACAGGCATTACTCAGAGGAGTTCTTATCCCAGTTCCAAGGCCTCGACCCACAAATCCAACCTCGAGCGGACAGAGCGTGCGTCATGTCACTGTGTTGGCATCCGGGCCCCGATTATGACATAAAAACCGGTGGAGTTGTTTCTAAGAGGAAACATCCCAAGTTGTTGCCTTTTTTAAGCTTGATAGCAAGCTGTTTTTAACTTGGAGAGTGATAGCAAGCCGTGATCCACAAGCGTTTTGCAATGGAGATGTTTATACACCACCCATGACTAGATAGCTAAGACTCAACGGATTGTCGTTCAAAGTGCTACGTTGAGAACTGTGTCAAATGCCCAACATAAGTTGCCTCAGAGGTTTCGGTCTAAAATATGACACACTTTCTTGCCACACTTATCACTACGGCATCATCCGCCGTCCTGAAGGAACACCCTGTCATTGCAATATTAAAGCAAAACTCTCCGTACCATGCATCCGACAATTGGGAAAGGCAAATGTGAAACGTAAAGCAACATCTATTCTTTCCAGAGGATGTTTGATGAATTATGAATGGGCGAGAACGCTCGTCCAATGAGAGGACTGGCTCAGAGATCATGACACATCCTTTAGTTGAATTCAGCAGGGTCGAAAACCCCTGAAAACCTCCAAAAATAACCAATTTAGATTTTTCAGCAGTTTTGCACTACTTATAAAACGTTTATACGTAGTCTATGACTAGACCTGAATCATGCCCTCCGGAACCTTTATTGAATCAAGTCAAAAGGACTTGTAGAAGCAAAGTTACAAGCCTTTAACGTTTTGGAGTCTTTTATGGCCTGGAGACTAAGGCCATCTCCTGGCTAACCTATAAGTCTGACGCCTTAGCTGATATCAGTAATGAAATTTTCTACGTCGGTTTGGAAACCTGATTTTGGAATTTCCGATGCTATCATCGGAGCTCCGGAGTTCACCTACCCCAACCAAGTCGGGAGGAGAACTGATTCCCACAAGTAGAGACTCCACTTGTATAGTATGTGGCGATCAGCTGATGACGTAATCTCAATCATCCAAAACTTTAAACACTTCTATCTCCGGTTCTAGAGCTCCGATTGACTTCAAATGTTGACAGTCACGTTTTCTCGCTCTCACCTTTCATTTAAGCCATCCCTAGACTCTCTACGATCACCAGAAGCCGAGTTGAAAAAACGTTTTTTCAAACTATCCAAAATCTTGGAAAATGCGTAGAAATTCGATTTTAAACAAGCTCTCAATTCGAAACGAAACCTTCCACAGATCTGAAAAGGTAGGATCCCAGAGAACAAAGTGCGGTGTTTCCACTAAAAGAAACGGGAACTCTTCACTCACTTTTATTCCTGAGAGAGTCGTCACCAAAGTAGGCTGCAATTTAACATTTTCACGAAAAAAATACTTAGTGTCAGACCCCATAGTGAAGAAAATTTTCGAAAAAATTGTGCGAATTTCAACGCCAAACCTTGATAGAAGTTTGTTTCTGAGCAACTTTGGTCAAAATGTTGAAAAATTTTTTTTCACGAAAAATCCGAAGTGTGAGACCCATAGTGAAGAAGATTCTGAAAAAATTTTTGTGGAATTTCAACGTCAACCTTGATAAAAGTTTGTTTCACATGTTTCTGAGCAACTTTGGTCAAAACATCACTTTTGACAAAGTTCGACTCGAGGGGGGGGAGGGGGTTGTTTTTTCATCGACACATCGCCGACCCAACTTTTGACGAGACACACGATGGGAGGGTTCTCGGAGCTCAATTCTGACATTTTGAAAATTTTTTTCACGAAAAAATCCTAAGTGTCGGAGCCCCAAAGTGAAGGTTAGCACTTTTCTCTCCGATTGACTTGGAAATCACTCTACCGATGTAAAATTGTTCGTAGAGTACAAATCTGCCCTCCGTTTCACCCCGAAATAGGACCTTTCTCATCCCAAAACATCCAAAACCTCCACTTTCTAACTCTGTCTTTTTTCGGAGACTACTGACATTTTCAAGTCACTTTCCACCCTAAACCAAGGAAAACTTAGAGGTCAGATTGGAGGTCTTGCAAGGTCTCACTCTTAGCTTTCAAACGAGCTATCGCGCGACTTTCTACGATCTGGAAGTCTGAGAGGAGGGGGGAAGGGGGGTGTTTTTTCATCGACACATCACCGACCCACCTTTTGACGAGAAACACGATGGGAAGAGTCTCGGAGCTCCATACTGACATAGGAACGGTTTCCTCCACTCGGTCCGATCATCCCCAGCACATCCTTTGCGCCAGATGACTGATGTCCGCCTGATGACTCATCGCTGCTCATTTTGCACTTGTTTTTGTCATGTACTTGCTACTTTTCATATAACATCATAGATGTGAAATCATCTTCTTTATTCTAAATTGGTTTGTATATACCACCGAATTTATCACAAGCAAAACTTGCCATGATTCAAGACCGCATCTATTATTCCGTGGATAGACTGTTAATAGAAAAGCCTGGCTATAATGTTATGATTCTCGGTGATCTGAATCACCTAAAGCACAAAGAGATGTGTGAAGAGTTGTGTATGGTGGATCTAGTTGTGCGACTCACTCGAGGAGATAATATCTTGGATCACATCCTCCTATCTGAATCAGCATCAGCCTGCTATCCAGTGCGCCAATAGGCAAGTCAGATCATGTTGTTGTGATGGCGAATCCCATTTCTTGCTACCGACATGGACGACGCGATGTACATTATCACAAACTATTCGATTTTCGCCGATCTTATCTTCAAATACTTGCCCAAAACTTCAGCGAAGTGCAGTGGCGGCGCCAAGGGGTTACATGCGGTTACAATGGTAACCGCTAGAAATCGAATTGTAACCGTACTTGTAACCGTTCTGTGAATTTGAGCTCATTGACTTGACGACTACATCAACATTAAAAAAACTTGTGCGTCTTATAGAATCTGAGTCATGTCAGTCTTATTCTATCAATAAAATGTTTGTGAGACGCAGTGTCGACATGTGCACGCAGGGCGCAGAGCAGAGGGATCTGATATCAATAGCTACTGACACATAGCGATGTGTGGTGTGCGTGCACGAATGAAGGATCGCATTTCGTTACAATCAGTGACGATGACGAATACTTTATTGTTCGATTGAGGGTGCCCTTTCATTGGCCTTGCGAGTTATGAAGACAGTAATACAGAGAGACACGAACTGATTGTTTCTGTGACTGAGACAGACACTTGCAGAATCAACGAGTGTTGCCAGATTATCAGATATGGATAAATGGCTATTTTCTGCCAAAAGACGGATGGAGTCTTCGTCTAGTGATTCTACGGAAACAGCTGATAGACGTAAACGTGTAGCTCTTCGAAAATCTACTTCACCGACTGACCAGTGTGCCCTTTCCTCCGATATTGATCCGACGTCGCATACATCAAATGAAAGTGTATGTGCTATGCCTACTTCTCAACAGAAAGCTGCCTCACCGATTGAACAGTGTGACCCTTCCTCCGATATTGATCCAACGTCGCATACATCAAATGAAAGTGCGTGTTCTGTGTCTACTTCTCACCAGAAAGCTACTTTGTCTTCGAACGTCCGCATCGATGGTAAATTTGACTCTCTATTGACTGAAGAATTCATGTCTATTGAATCGTTTCCAACTGATGCTGAAGACGATCTTCTTGGTACACCATTATATCATTTATCAGACGAACATTTCACCCTATCAGCAGAAGCCAAACGCGCCACGAAACTCATGCCGTCCGCGCCACAGTTAGCGCGTATAGTTCAGGGGAGCACAGAAAGTTTTCATGTCCAAGGCATCTATACATCTATGAGTATAATTTCATGAAAATAAGCAGCATCCGTTAAAAAATTCAGATCAATTATGTAACCAGCAATATAAGTGATGTAACCCATTTGTAACCGTTCTACTCGCTCGATGGCGCCGCCACTGGCGAAGTGGATTGGAATACCTTGTTACCTGATGATGAACATGTCGATTATCAATGCGAAAGGTTCACTGAGATTCTCCTGAACCTTATTGATGAATGTATTCCACAACGAACGGTCATGATGACGTCCAAAGACAAGGATTGGCTCACGCCCTTAACTAAGTCACCCATTGACCAACGATGGGAAGCTTATAGGAACAAGAATTGCCACCTCTACTATAAGTTACAAGCTAAAGTGAAAAGTGAAATTTTGAAGTCAAAGGAACTTTACATACAAAAATTAAAGAATGATGAAAACAAATGCAGGAAGATTGTCAAGGAAATCACAGGTCAAACAAAGAAGAACTGGTCTAGTGAAATTAATCGAGTCGGAAGTGCAGCAAAATTGGCGGATGTCTTTGCTGATGGATTTGAAGAAGCATTTGGTAGCTGCTACGAAGCATCAATGATTGAAGCATGCAAGTATCCTGACGGGGATTGGAACATCACGATCAATGAAAAGGAAGTAATCAATGAACTTTCAAAACTCTCTCTTCGGAAATCTGGAGGCTTTGATGAAATCCCAATGAGAATTTACAGGGAACAGTCAGATTTTCTGTCCTTGCCACTAATGAAACTATTTAATGCTTCGATTAAGCAAAGAACAGTCCCAATGTCTTGGAAGACTACCGTTATCTCACCGATCCCCAA
This sequence comes from Prostheceraeus crozeri, assembly GCA_907163375.1. Lineage (NCBI taxonomy): Eukaryota > Metazoa > Platyhelminthes > Polycladida > Euryleptidae > Prostheceraeus > Prostheceraeus crozeri. The sequence continues at coordinate 48,955 of CAJQUW010007130.1, forward strand.
AACTTCAAACTCCGATATTCTGAAAGCTAGACCAATTTCAGTTCTGTGCGTTCAAGCAAAGATATTCAAAAATATCATTTTGAACAAGATGCTATCAAATTTCGTAAAAAGTTATGGAAGTCAGCTTGGTTTCCGAAAAGGCCATTCTTCTACAACCGCTCTTGTAGATATTCTGGATAATGCCTATCGTTTTTATGACGACCCTTCAACCTCCGGAGCCTCTATCATCTCGTTTGATATGTCATCGGCGTTTGATTTTGTCAGCTACTCACTTGTCCTTGAGAAGTTTAAGCAAATTGTTTATGAAAAAGTATTCCTATGTTGGCTAAGAAGCTATTTCAATGGAAGAAGATGCATGATAAAGATAGAAGGCAGCTATTCACGATGGGTGGAAGTTAAACGAAGCGTCCCCCAAGGTTCCGTGCTAGGACCAGCGATTTTTGCCATTTTTGTAGCTGACCTCAAATGCAAGCATAGTTGCACCATTCAGGTCATGTATGCTGATGACATAACGTTAATCATGCCTCTGCACAACAACGATAAGGAGAATGAATTGGCAAAGAAATAGCGAATGTAACTAATTGGTGTAAGAAAAACAACCTAAGTCTCAATGAAAAGAAATCAAGTATACTGTTATTTCTGAAGAATGGTGAAATTGCTCAAAGCAGATACTCCATTCCTATCTCCAGAAAAGTGAAGATACTTGGTGTCACTGTCAATTGCAATCTAGATCGGACTGATCACATAAAGATGTTTCTATGCGTTGTCATCGTCGCCTGTACATCTTGCGGAAAATAAAGCGGCATACCTCCAAACAAAATCAGATTTTGATATACAATGCGTTAATACGCTCTGTGTTTGAAAATGCCTGCCCTGTGTTTGTTTCACTGCCTAAGAAGTTGAAAGTCAAACTGGACAAAATACAAAAACGCGCTTTCAATATTGTTGGATACAACGGCGGTGACAGTGTAAATTCCTTGACCAACAGGAGGGAAAGCATAAGTAACAAGCTATACAAGAAAATCTCAGGCAATCGTCTGCATCTGCTGCACAAGCGTATTCCGAAACGACAGCAGTATTTAACACACCTCTTAGTACAAAAATGCCATTACAAGAAGAGGCAATGTTCATATATTCCCTTCGTGACAAATCTCGTGAATTAACATCATTTTAATATGTAGATGTATGATGTTAACGAAATGTAGATCAAATGTCTGTATGATTATCATTATCGAGAAATAAACACCATTATTATTATAAAGCTGCTAAAACAACATGCACATCATCAAACATCATTTATGGTCTAAGTTTTCATAATTGTAATTTTTTATATGTAGGAGAAACCCAAAGAACTTTAAGAGAAAGAATGACAGAACATCGATTTGACGTCCGCCATGGAGATGAAGAAAGGGTGGTTTCTCATCATTGTATAGAACATCAACACCTGGAAGAAGATTTAAGGGTGACAATACTGAAAGAAATAAAAGGAAATGATCAACAACGAAAGATGGAGGAACTGAAATTCATTAGCTAACTAATGACTGACTGGCCTCATGACCTTAATATGCAGAATGTACTACAGAGGTCAGCGATCTATGAACCAAAATCTCTTAATTCCCTGACTTTTATGATTTCTATTCTTATGATATAGAATATCTTGGAATATATCTTAGAATATCTAGGTTGTCTATGCATGTATATAATGGAGTTTTTTTAAAGCTGTTTGTCGTTTAAAGTTGTAAGGACTAGATGTCCTCTTTTTATATTTCTCCTGATGAAGATTGGTCAATCTCTGTCACATTGTTGCTAATTGAAACCGGTAGAGACTAAATAATTATTTCATTTTTTTGATTTTTGCGACGTTTTCATCTTTTAAAAAACTTGATAACGCATCGTTCATCCGATCCGTCGCCTCTGGAGTCGTTTGTGAGAAATAATTTTCTCATTTCACTAAACTGTATTTTGCATCTTCAACAGATCCGACCCAAAAATCAAATTTTAAATGAATTTATAGTAGTAAGTCCATTCCAAAAAGAAAGACAAATGTGCAGCGATGACTCATCCCCCCGGCAGAAGGAAGTCGCCAAGGATGTGCTGGAGGTGATCGGACCGAGAGGAGGAAACCAACCCCTCCCCCTCTTGTCTGACTTTGGTTGTTGGAAGTTAGACTTCGGTGTTCCACCTTGTGGTTGTGACAGGTTTTGGACGTTTTGGGAAGGCATGTTTCGGGATGAAGGAGTGCTGACATGGAGAAACGGAGGCCAAATTCGGACTCAACGTAAAATTTTGAGTCGGGAGTGTTGTTGACTGTTGGTGTTGTAAGACTTTGGTGTTCCACCTTATGGATGTGGCAGGTTTTGGACATTTAAGGATGAGAAAGGCCATTTTTCGGGGTGAAGGAGTGCTCGCATGGAAAAACCAATGGCAAATTCGGAGTCTACGTGAAATTTTAGGTCGGGAAGGTTGTTTCCAGATTAGTTGGACGAGACCTGGAAAACCGACCCCTCCCCCCTCCTGGCGGCAAGCCAGCAGGCAGACTTGGAAAACCAGAGAAGGTTTTGGGAAACAGAGAAGGGAACAATGACGGGAAGTCAAGAGGCAGGAAAGACCGACTTCTCTCGACTATATAAGTGGAGTAACTACTTGTGGGAATCAGTTCTCCTCCCGACTTGGTTGGGGTAGGTGAACTCCGGAGCTCCGATGATAGCATCGGAAATTTCAAAATTCAGGTGACTTAGAAAATTTCATTGCTGATATCAGCTAAGGCGTCAGACTTATAGGTTAGCCAGGAGATGGCCTTAGTCTCCAGGCCATAAAAGACTCCAAAACTTTAAAGGCTTGTAACTTTGCTTCTACAAGTCCTTTTGACTTGATTCAATAAAGGTTCTAGAGGTCATGACTCAGGTCCAGTCATAGAGTACTTATAAACGTTTTATAAGTAGTACAAAACTGCTGAAAAATCTAAATTGGTTATTTTTGGAGGTTTTCAGGGGTTTTCGACCCTGCTGAAATCAATGAAGGCTTTTATAAGTGTGTACGAGCAAGTCTTCTCATGTCTTTACATTTTACAAGCAGCTATCAAACAAGTTCACTCAAAGTGTGCATGGTGCGGAGAGTTTCGCTTTAATATTGCAATGACAGGGTGTTCCTTCGGGACAGCGGATGATGTCGTAGTGATAAGTGTGGCAAGAAAGTGTGTCACATTTTAGACCGAAACCTCTGAGGCAACTCATGTTGGGCATTTGACGCAGTTCTCAACGTAGCACTTTGAACGACAATCCGTTGAGTCTTAGCTATCTAGTCATGGGTGGTATATAAACATCTCCATTGCAAAACGCTTGTGGATCACGGCTTGCTATCACTCTCCAAGTTAAAAACGGCTTGCTATCAAGCACGTTTCATGTCTTACTATCAAGTCATTGACGGTGCAAGTCAGAGAGATTTTCGGTGTCATACCTCCTGTTGGTGGGCGTTCTTTCGAGACAGCGGTGAAGTCCGTAGCGATCAGTACTGCACGGGACGTTGGCAATTGTAATCGTTGCGAAACCTCTCTGCGTCATGTTTTCAAGAGGTTGTCTTTCGTCTCAACGTTGTACTCTGGCCGCCAGAGCGACTTTAGCTATCTGCTACAGGTTGCTTTAGAAAATCTCCATTGCACTTGTCTCCCGATAGTTGACCATACATCCGAGAGTGAACTATGAGTTCTTTTAAATATTGCCTCTATCACCGAGGCTAAATGATAAAGGGATAAATGAAAGGGTCTTTTGCAGAGACGATACATGATCCTAAAGATTTCTATCAGCGACACATGGCGAAAATTGCATCTCGAATAGATTTATTTCATGAGCATGGATCCAACTTGCTCATATGTCGCATAAAACACATTCATATTCAGCTCAATGTGCTAAACTAGATTTGACTACAAGATTTGGGAAAAGCAATCATGAGTCAGTCGTCTGCATGCCTCCTTTTCCCTGCAGCAACGAAGTCAGGGGAGAAATGGAGTTCTCTGATTGGTTTTCATATTGTCAAGCGTGGATTCGCAGGAGCCTATAAAAGCAGTCATCTCCCCATTTTCTCTTCATTTCATTCTCTTGACTTGAAAAGCGTGTTTGACTTGCTCAAGCCATTCTCCTCCTCAATTTTGCCCGATTCCAATCCTATTTCCAAATTTTGAAAGTGAGTGTCATGACTGTGTGGCCTAAACCTTACCAACATTTTAGAAGAGAGGCGCAGGAGATAGTGCGGCCGATAATTGTACAAGCATATTTTGCTGAACCATCACCATCACCATCACCGCCTCCACCACCACCACCTAGACGCTTTACCATCAAGTACTTTAAGGAATTGAAGCTTAATTCGAGGCGGAAGGGTACACTCATTAGTTTACTAGATGAAGACGAGGAGCTAGACTTTGGTGATAAGCTTTAAATAATGTGAACGCAGCAAAAGGTCCTCTTAAGGGCAACTTCATATGTCACTGCTAAGCTAAGGATTTTCTTTTCTCTGATGATCATGAATGTACTCAGTGGTATTCTTTCGTTACAGACCGCCATGGCCATGAATCCTACTCCTACTGCTGCATCACTCAATCCTCATCATCTCGAGCTGTGGAATCCGAAAATTGAAAAGGTAATTCAAGGCTATCCCACCTACAAACAACAAATGCGCTACAACGGTGTTCGACTCTATCTTCAAACGCCGGCGGTACACTTACCAAAAGTCGATACGCAAGTAAATCGTTGTGGTCAAAACCTGAGTATACCTATCGATAATTGGTTGCGTCAACAGCTTGACATTTTAGAAGACGTTGTGAGGCAAAAGGCTCTTATTCCAACTGAACTGTTGCAGTTGTGGCCAGAAAAGAAAACTTCGTATTATAAACTTTTGTATCGCGGCACTCGCTGGTTCATTTTACAAAGCAAGTATTGTAAAGCCACTTCAGGAGTGACAGTTGAACAGTCAGTTGAAACAGAATTGTCAACGCTAGGTGCAGGCTTTTATTCCTTTCGTATTGAGGTGCCTGCTGTTTATGTGGGACCTCATCAATCTGACGGTAATTTGATTTCTCTCAATTTGCGTGTTGCTCAAATTCATCATCAACCTGAGTTAACAGGTCTTGATCACATTGAGAAAGTCATTGATTCATGTGTCAAAGAGTGTCAAGAGCCTGTAACCAAACCTAAACGTTGTCGTGCATCAAAGAAAGATGGCGTTACCACCAAAGAGAAATCTTTAGTATTCTAATCAGTTAGTTTGTAGTGAATGTGTAAAACGCGGTCTTGTGCGTTATATTCAATTAATACATTGCAATCATGTTGCATGTATCTTTTGTTATTTGAAGGACAGACATCCTTTTAAAGCTCATACTCAATGTATTATCTTGTAATGAACATCGCGCCTTTTTGATATTGTAGGTTGTCATCTTCATAGACAGTGAGGGGATTCCTATGCAGGAGTTGAGTGCTATTGCAATAAGGGAAAGCAATCAAGCTGTTGTTAGTGTGTATCATAGATTTGCCTACTGTCCTCCACACAAAGACGAATGGTCACGAAGTCATGTGCACGGACTTGATCCTTCTAATTTGATTCATATTAGATTTGTGAATGAAACGTATTTGATAAGTGATTTCAAACGATGGCTGTTAGGTTTTCATATTGTTAGAATATTAGGAAATCATTCTGAACGAGAAGCAATAACACTTCAGTTACACATTGATAACTTATACAGGGTGTCCGTAAATTCGCTTGACTTTTAAATTGAATATCTACATGAGAAAGCAATAAACTTTTTTATCACAGGCCACGTAAAACTGCGCAATATAAAGAGAAATTTACGAATCTAACAATAAGAAGCCAAGTTTTATGATTTAAATGTTCAAATCATGTGTTCGAAATGGCTGCCATCGCAATCAATCACTGCAGTCAATCGCCGAATAATATCGAAAACACCAGCGTCAAATGTTTTTCAAGTTCTTCGCGAGTGACTTCATTGCAAATGTCATTGATCTTCTCACTCAACTGGTCCAGGCTTTGAGTCTTAAGCATTCGAAGGGCAGCTGTAGTACTTCTATTGGATGCATAGAAGCACTGAACTATCTCTATCCGAGTCTGAAGATCCATTGTGAATAAGATAGGCAGCGATCGTACCACTTCACAGTGAGATTTCGAACATAGCATGAGGAAGCTCTATAATACAGACTTAAACTATTGGTTGACACCCGCGTCTTTGTCATTGGCCAGAGAAAGCATCACGTCATAGATATGGGATATGGCAATTCTATGCCATGAAAGCTGATTAATTTGACGTTCTCAATTGAAGATGATGCGATGTGAATCAATCACTGACTAAGCATGTCGTCATGGCTGGTGATGAAAGTTCCATAGCATTGAATAGGGGAAAAATTTTGGGCCATGGCCCTCGGTAGGTTAATTGACATAAATAACAGCACGGCTAATTGACATAAACATTTACTTAAACTGAAATGAATTCACCAAAGCTTAAGAACTAGGGGCTTATAATTGTACATGTAGGTCAAATATTCATTACAAAAATGAATGCATGCAGAATGTAAAATGTAAGCAGTTAAATAATCGAATAATTACTTACTGCTAGATTCGTAAATTACCCTATGTGTTGCGCAATATAACGTGGCCTGTGATAAAAAAGTTTATTGTTTACTCATGTAGATATCTAATGTAAAAGTGAAGATATCACGGACATCAGAATTTACGGACATCCTGTATTTACCATGTTGGGTAGATCGTGTAAGACAAGACTATCATATGCATTGTGATCAAAAGAAGTTAAGTGATGAAATGATTTTTGATATAGCTGTATGTTTCGGTGAGAGGCATCACCTTTACAGACCACCATCACATTGAAATACTAGGAATAAAGCCACCTACATTGGAAAACTCTCTTCACGCTGGCATTGTAGTCTCTATGATGTTTATGAACTGTATCTATATTATTGTCAACAGCATGGCTGTAAATAGAGTCTGAGCATGTTTTTACTCCTTGCGAATGTGTGATGATCTTTTCATGAATTTTATTCACTACTATCTGATTGCTTTGTCATTGAAGCAATATTAAATCTAGTGAGTGTTCACAACGTTTATGATGACGCATCATACATTAAGTAACCACATGTGTGATATAACTCTTGATCAACAAGGATTCGATGGATTTTTACAAGATTGGAAACTTACATTTAAAGTAAAGACGAATGATATGAAAGTAGTGGCAACTGAAAGCCTTCCTCCCTTCAAAAGATTGATAGAGAGTTTGCCACCTCAAGATGTGAAGGGTAGACTCATTGCTTATATTGAGTTGAAAGATTTGCAGAAACCACTTCGTTTTAGATCCTATTGTTCAGAACGGATTACTCTTAGTGAACCATTTTATGCACGGCATATGGAGAAAATTATAGAGAAAGTAGAGGAGACAATGGAAGGAAATGCCTATGTTGTGAATCACATCATGATTCAACTGAGTGTGTTTTCATCAACGACTTTGTTTGATAGTCAACATGTGTAAATGAAGTAAGAACTAGTTCAATGAATCATTCGTTTTATTAACCTTTGTCAGTGTGGGTGGGCACTAGAGTAAATGAGTCATTCTGCTTGGTGTGGGAGACGAATAGGTCTTTGTTCGTTAAAAGGGGCGTGTTGTAACATAAGTCACTCTGCTTTGTTACTGATAGGTCTTTTTTTCATTAAAAGGGGCGTGTTGTAACATGAGTCACTCTGCTTTGTTACTGATAGGTCTTCGTTCGTGTAAAGGGGCGTGTCACTAAAGTCTTTGTTATGTGAGGACTAGAACGACTTTGTTCGTTGTAAGAAGACAGTGTATGAATAGGGGCGTCTCAACATTTCCACCCACACGGCAAAAAGTTCACGTATGATGACACAGCACTCTTTGTCACGTAACAAAGACAGGGAAAACATGAAAAGGGAAAAGCATGTGATTGGAGCTAGGTGCGGTTATAAAACGCACGACTGAATCATTGCAATCATTTCCGTCCTGCGCAAACCATGCAGTTGCTCAAAGCCTTCAACTCCTCTGCTCTCGCACTGGGTACACTGAACTCCCTTACTTTAGCATCGGGTAAAAATGCTTTCAATTAAAAGATGACTCATCATGGAAAAGTCGCCACCATAAAAACACCAAGTCATCGGATGGATTATCTAAAGGTTGTCTCAACACAGTATGGCATCGCTGTATGTGTGCCATTAGACTATTGGACACGGTTACAATTCAATACTCTTGAAACATTCCTGAAAGAAAATCTCACCATTCCCAAACAAATTGTTCGACACAATGGGAAGCGGCCACAAGTTCCCATCATGGAAAGAAGATACATGAATGTTCATATGGATAGACACTGTCTCATCATCCATGAAAAGGGGGACAACGAATTCGACTTACTCAATTGCAAACCCCTCCCCATTTTGGGAAAAGGTTTCTACTCCTTTGAAATTAAAATTCAAACCATCTACATGGGTCCGCGCAGGGACGGAAGGCTATTTACGTTGAATCCCTATCTTGTCTCCATGACCTTCAAAAATGATGTCCATGTTGATGATTATCAACCACAGTAACACTCTCCACACACTGAGAACGCACCATCGGTCTTTATGAGACCAAGGCCTAACGGCCACCTTATCAAGAAAGAAAATGTATGCCACACATGAACACCGCTCTCCATCTTTCTTAGGCATTGAGGAAACTCTTCACTAAGTTTTGAATAATTATCATGTGGAAATTATCAGCTTGCCTCTATGTGTCATGGAAAAGTCAGTGTGTTACATTTCATGATATGAAACATCAACTTCAGATAACTCTACAACGCTTTCAACTACGAAGGTTGCATCGCGCTATACAATAATGTCCAACTCTTGTCATGTGATTAGTTTAGGAGAAGGCATTGCATTTATTCGCATTCAAGAGATGATTCTACATCTTTTGTGAATCATGAGTCTTCCCATCCGCATCATCAACGCCATGCGCGAAATGAATCTCGGTAGACATCGATTTACAACAGCTGCACGCCCATCTTCTCGATTCAGTGTATCATCGCGGTCGTCCACAAATGTTGGTCATTCGTATCAGCAACGGCCAAAATCTTCAAATCTTTCACTGCGGCAAAATACAAGTCCTCGGAAACCTTTCTCATTCATTTCGTGATGCAGTCCATGTGTTACGAAGTCGTCAAGAAAATGCGAACACTCATGCCTCATCTATGTCTCAGCCAAGCATGCCGGCACGTAAAAGGGGCAGCATGGGCAAGGATAAAAAAGGCATTTTGCATATGCACACCTATATACAAGAAATTGGACTATTTTATACGCCTTTATTTATTTAAATTATATAGCCATTGACCAGGAAGCACTTACTAGTTTCCCTGCCGCGCGAATCGCGCGGATTTCCATACTAGGCGTGGTGTAGAACGTTGTGGATCGAGCTTGATTTCATTACATCGGAGCATGATAATCATCGCTCTGCAATAACAATTAGCTGTGGTAGCAATAGTTCCGTAGTCCATAGGTTATTAGTCCATAGTATTGCATGTTCGCATCGGTACCGATGCTTGTAGCACCTTTATTGTACACCTATATTGATGTTTGTAGCAACTTCTCAAGTATGGGAACTTTTATTTGAAAATTTTGACCTTATATGTGACTTTTGAATTACTTTTCTTCTGCTTAAATGAATATGGAGTTCAAATGATCTTATATAGAGGTTTCTTTTAACAAATGCATAAACATACTGCCATGATTTAACAATATTATAAGTAGGCTCTATTCCGATGAAAGAACGTGTGAAAATAGAATAAGGAGAAGTTAAAAATATGACAATGCGATATAACCGAAATCGAATCATATATTGTAGGTTCTATATACACTTTTACGTACAGTGATTTAAACTTGATATTCTTAATGTGCACTTAACTGTAAGGTTATTATTATTCACGACACCGGTATCCAGCTTCGATACGGAAAATATTCAAAAATAAAATATTTGATCAAATCATTATGATCTATTTATGTACAAAATATCAAACAATATAATATTAACCTCTGTGATAACTCTAATGATATAAACAAGAAAAACAACAGCCAGATCAGAAATTTCCAAAGTATGAGAGTCTCTTTTCATTGAATTTGATGAATTCATTAGCAACGGTGTGGATATTAACATCGTCCATGTAATCCTTATGCAATACTGCAAACATGATATTGTTAAGGTGGTTTGGTCCAGTCTTGGCTCTGGTCCATGTTTTCGGGCGTCGCATTGCGCTGAAACTTCTTTCCGCCGTCGCTGAGCTCATGGGTACTGTGCAATAATATTTCAGCAAGTCGTGGGTAATTTTGCAAGCTTTTTCGTCATTGGCATTGCGTTAAATATATCACAAATTGTTGATATCTTTGTAACCGTCTTTATTCTTGTTTTGATCTGTTCATTTCTCATTTTGAGGAGGACTGGCAAACCCTTTAGTTCTTCAAATTCTGCTTTGCGAGATTGTTGAAGCTTCATTACTCTGGACACAATTGGAAATATTTTGTCAAATGATTCCTTCTCGAGTTTGCCATTTACAGAGTCTATCAGGGCTATTTCAATATCTTCTAATATTTTCAAATCATTTTGGGAGAATCTTCTCTGCATTGTTCCATCGATCAAATAGATCAAATCAAAATATGTCTGGGAAAAAGGTTGGAATGTTGTATCCGGTGTATCAATATCAGGCAGGTCTGTCATTTCGGACAATATTTCTGGCAGTTTTCTTTTTCTCTTTTCCTTTCTCTCCATGATGCTATCTGTCATTTCGTCCCCTAATTCTGCTTGTAGCTTTTCTGCATGACTCCATATCTTACTGGCTTCGTCATTGCAGCACATTTCTTTGAATCGTTGCTTCGCAAGGTTGATGACTAAATTCGCTTCTTGAGCACTAGCATCAGATCTTTGAGTAGTCCTGGAAATATTCTCCATTATACATATGACGTCGTATGAGCACTTAATGCTAGCGATCAAAAAAATGTCCCTCAATTGATTCACTATTCCTTTCGACATTTCGCGAGTCTCCCAACTGTATGACATGTCAGAAGCTATTGAATTCAACAAGATTTTCAACTCATTAATCTTATTGAGAACAACATATGCTGCCTTTGATCTGGTGGTCCATCGAGTTACTGATGATGATTTGAGACGAACAAATGTAACATTTTCACAGTTTGAACGTGTCTCTTCTTGTATGTCTTCAAATAGCTTGACACCTTTAGGATTTGCTCCTGCAAAGTTATATATCATTTGACAGAAATCCAATACCTTTTTGATTATATCCGAGCATTCATACGATTCTTTAACAATTAGGTCATTTGAATGAGCCAGACAGTGTATATGAAGAGCGTCCGAATTAGCAATTTCCTTCAATTTACTTGCTAAGGAAGTCATCGTTGAAGAACCATCAAAAGTTATAGCTACCATCCGTTCATAAGGTAAATTGAGTATGCGCATGGCATCGATGATTTTCTTTAATAATCCATCAGCAGTTAAGCCTTCATCGCACTCGCGTATGCCAACAAAATCTTCAGAAACTGTATAATCTTCATCGCAAGTGCGAATTGATATTGATAGTTGCTCCTTCTTAGCAATATCTGATGCCTCGTCTGCAATTATTGAAAAAAACATTTTCCTATTTATGTCGTCCATAAGAGCACGTCTGGCATTCAGAACTATCATGGTCTCTTGTTCCTCGATTATATCGTGTGATAGAAAACGGTTCTCTTTTATTATCTTATCCAGCCCCGGACAATATCGCGCTTTGTCTTTGTTGAACTGAATCAAATTTGAATTATTATCATTTTCGTTCCTAATCGGAATGCCTTGTCTCAGCAATGTCTTCAACGTTTCTAAATGCGCACAAAGACCTTCGCGACGAAGTTCTTCATTCACGCTTATCTGTCGGTCCAGTCGCGTTTTAATAGATTCTTCGGAAATAAGTCTTTTCTGTTGATTCTCAGCGTTCTGATCACATGCACTATCGTTGCGTTCACTTAGTTTTTCTCCTACATGTTTCCACGAGGAGAATCCTGAATCATGGTCTTCTATGAAAACAAAAGGACTTATGCGGGCCCCGGATTGTAGTGATTTACATTTTGTACAAACTGTGCAGAAAATTTTATTCCTTCCTCTGTGATAAGCCGCCCATTCGTACTTATCTAACCAAACCCTCGAAAGCTTCCGTTTAGACTATTCACTCTTTTTCTCATCATCTGCTGAGAAATCTTTTGCACGGTAACCACAATAAGAATCAGCTGAATCAGCCGAAGGAACAGGGGTACATTGATTGTCGATTTCAGGAGATTGAACTGGAACCTCGCCCACTTTATTTGCTTTGATACCACCAGTACGAGAGGATTCTCCTCCTTTATTTGAATATTCATTAGTAACTTTGACGAAACAGGAAATCTTAGTTTGAGAACAATCATTACCAGCCTACGTCAAGCGCTTCTGAATTTCTTGATTTCTTCTCTCTCTTGTAGGCACTCCACTTTTCTGAAAAAAAGAATGACTTATTACCATCATAGTTATGATTTTTCCAAGGCATTTATCTTTTCATATTCTGTATTCGTGAGACGTTTTCCTCAAATGGCGTCGGAGCTTCTAAGTAAAACATTTTCTTGACTTCTTACGATGCCTCGTCACTCATGACGATGTCTTTTAAAGAAACTTGGTAAATTTTCTGGAGAGTAGCAGTGCTTCAATATTACATACATCTGTATACGATTCCTTCCTCTGTACAAATGCCATAGAAACTAGCTATTTGTGTTTTAAACCATTGATGGATAAATAATACAATTGCTGCAGTATGTACAGTCATCCTTCTGCCTCTTTTGAAATGAAAAATAAAAATTTTGGCAGAGCCTCCGGCGTACCTAAACCGAAATTAGATTCTGAAAAAGAAAATGAAATTTTCCAAACACAAAAGTATCCCTACCATGTATTAAAATTTGCTAGAAAGTTATGTATATATATACCGGGTAATCAATAAATAGAGTAGAAAATAAAACTTTAATAATTTTTTACATTTTTAGCTGCGATCATAAAACGTTCAGTGTTAATAAAAAAATTAACCTTATTTGGGTGAAGCATGGTCTAAAAAAGTTTTATGATCGTATTCGTATCCATTAAAGGCAAGAGTTAGAAAGATTTTATTTTCGATCCTTTTTAAAGGGGTGAATTAAATTACTCAAGCACGTAACTCCTACATGCCGACACCGGTAAATATGTAACATCATTAGATTATTATGCTACCTTCCGCATAAGTACATGAAATATCAAATTAAGGAAACACATATTGCTCATCACATTTATTTATCAAGTACAAAAATATACTTTTCATGTTCTTAATTCAAAAATGGAATTGAAATAAGTCGTAGAAACCAATATTGTCAGTGGCGTCTTCTCCGTGTCTGCGAGGCCTTCACCGCATACCCAAAAATAATATTTACGTTCATAAAATAAATGTTCAAATGGTTTTAATTTTTTGTTTTTTGAGAGCATCTTTACGTTTACACCTTTACACACATTTCACAGTTTCAAGTCTCTACTCTCAAATACGTTCCGAGCGCCAGTGTTAAGTTATTAACTGCAGGGATCTTCAAGCAATCACAATGCGCTGGGGATGTGTTCACAGCAAATCACAGAGATTTGTGTGTTTGTGTGATATGTGGAGCGTGTGCGCTTAGCTCGATCGTCTTCTCCCGATAGAAAAAAAGAAGCAAATATATTGCAGCAATGCAAGAGAAGATCTACATATAAATTCTTAGATTCAGTTAGACAGATGCGCAAATTTTCCCTATTGGTGGCTTCGCCAAATTTTGGAGAAGATGATGACGCGTTGAACCGTCGTGTCTGCGTTCACCAATGGCTGAATGTCGGATCGGAAGGTTAGAAGCCGCTGAAAGGAGATAGCGATGAAGGTTCCATAATTTGATGTGTGATTCAGTCAGAGATAATGATTCACGGCATATTTGTGATATTATGTTTATGGCGGCGATTTCAACAGTGGTTATTTTCTACACCGGACAGTTGTCCGAGGGATTATGCAGAAAACTCTAGCCACCGTACACGAACTTTATGGTATTGAAATAAAAACTAAACCACTCTCAAGGGATAGAATATCAGGAGCACAAAAAACATTTCAGCAGCCCTAAATTTGAAACTTGTAAGCAATTGAGAGGCTATGATAAAACACAACAGAGTCTTCCGTTGGTGAGAGCTTCCTCGAGAGTGTTCTCTATAGTCATCTCACCAAGGCGATCCAGCGTCATGTGAGAAATCAACATCACATTTTCATTGTCATTTGACGTTTAAAATCTTGGGAAGACAAGAGTCACGTTGACCAACAGTCAGCTTAGGATTGCATGCCTATGAGGCTGTTCAGAAAAATAGGACTCACAGTGAATCATAATTCACATGTAGAATAGTCAACATTGGGTAGTCTAAGGACTTCAGTGTACCTTTCATTTAAATATCGGTATATATTTCTCACATCATTTCATTCTATAGCCATGGATATCAGCATGATTTGAATGTTCATGTACTTGTACAAGTGTACAAGCAACATAGAAACACGTGCCCACCGTATACTCGTAAAAAAGGCAACATATGTACATCAATAACTTATGCCGACCATGTAAAAAGGCAAAATAGATCAACTTGCTCACCCTACAAAACGGCAATCATGTTGATCAACTTGCCCACTCTGTCAAACAAAAGGCGACACATATTAACTTGTCCATCCTGTCTAAAGGAAACGTCCTAATTGAAGTCACTTACAGCGTACTTGAAAGAAGGGCAATATACGAGTGTAATATAGGTAATTAAGGAAATTTGCCCATGCCGTGAAAAGGGAATTTGCCCCTCCTGTACAAAGGCCATATTGTCCACCCTGCCCACCCTGTGAAAAGGACAGCATGGTTTTGCCCACTCTGACCACCCCGTACCGGTATGCTTGGTCTCAGCTCCTGACATTGAATAATATAGTAGTGTCTGTTCAATTGAAGATGTTAGTGTATCTAGCAAACATTAAAACCAGTAATCATTGTATATTTTATGAAACTGAACTCTTTCCTGCTGCTGTTATTCAGAAGTGGCATCGTGTACATATTGCAGTGTTTCATAACGGACATTGTATCATGGCCGGTTTACGTGATGTCAGTAAAGTAGCTGACATTGTTAAATCTTTAATGCGTTATCTGTTTGAGTCACAGTTAATAGAATCGTGTTAATCATATGATGTGTTTTGAATGAGTCATCCCATTGAACTACCGCCCACACACACTTGTCGGTGAAAAGGTCACGCTGTCTGACTTAGGCGCCATCGATATGAGTCATCTGAATAATTAATGCTCACGCCCACACACTTATCGGTGAAAAGGTCATCGACGAGTTTCATCGCGTTATGATGAGTCAGTACTATTTATAGACATGCAAGTCAACAACCTAAAATAAATAAAGATGCAAGAGGGCGATGTTATCCTACCGATAGAAAAACTTTTGCAAATGATTACTTGATGATGAAGCAAGTCAGAAAAGTGACATGTCTTCCCAAACCCAGACGATACGTTGTCAGATAAAAATTCGACTTTCTTTCTAACTTTACAAACAGGGGTATGGTTATGACTTTCTTTCTAACTTTGCAAACACAAAAATGGTTATGACATTATTTCTAACTTTGAAAATAGTGAAATGATTCTGACATTATTTTATACTTTACCTATCTTGTAAACACTGAAATGGTTGTGACTTTATTTCTAATTTTACAAACAGTGAAATGGTTTTGACACTATTTCTAACTTTACAAACACTGAAATGGTTTTGACATTATTTCTAACGTAATCTATCTTACAGTGACATGATTCTGTCATTATTACCAAGTCAGTCTCACCTATTTGAATCCCAACTTTATGTGAAAGGAAAACGACACAGTATGTACATGATATGTTATTAAACATCACAGCCGATTTTCATGACACCGCACATAGGCAATACTAATGGTTGCAGAAAACAAAGTTTTTATGGCACACATCACCGGAGAAAACAAAGTCACTGTAGTACAGGAAACTGTACCGGAGAAAGCAAAGTCAGAAAAACAATTTGATATGTCACCGATGATATGGAGTGATCAGAATATGGACGCATGTTACAAGATACTCACTCACAACACCCCATAGAAAACGCCATGGAGTGAAAAAGCAAAACATCAACCACAATAGAGAGGAAGCATTCATCATCAAACATCGACGGACGGAGGAGGAGAAAGTTTCTGTCTCTTTGGTGGTGGCAAATGTGTGTCTAGGACTCACTCAATTTGTGATTAGGACTCATCAAGCATCGCTTGTCTTCACAAGCTGAGAGGCCTCGTTTCCTAAACGTCGTTGTTCTGACTTGATGCGACTGAATTTTTAAAATGGTCATTTCGACCTTTTAAATTTTAAGAGAATTTATGGCATCTCGATAGTCCCTATGAGTCATATTTCTAACGATTGACTTCGAGATGCCTTTCGCCCGTTTAATGGAAAGCTGTGTAGATTTTAGTTTCATGGAGTACATCTTGGGGCGAAGCAAGATCATCTCCTCTATCTCTTTGCCGGCGCACTCATCCTGAAAGCAGCCAAGCTTCGCTTTATTTGTGGCAGAGTAAAGCGGATGGTCAGTGGGATAGTTGGAACTATCAAACTTGGGTGCTAAATATTTTAACATGTCTTCCTGCTTTACTTGGCTAGTGGTTGTCAAAGCAAGGAAGAAGCTGTCTGTATCGCCTCCTACTAATTCCACATGTTGAATGAGTGGGCAAGTCTTAAAGGTGTGGTAAAACAACTTATACATTTCTAATTTGGAGTGATCAAAGACAGCTTATCCGTCATAAATAGGTTTACGGAGTTCTATTTTGGATTTTAGCATTCTAAAACCAGTGATGTCTTCGGAAATGACATCATGATGACAAAACAGCGGTGAGCGGCATAACTTGACACTAGTTTCCGGATCAGTCACTATACGAAAATCCATGCGTTTTCTTACATCTTCCACGGTTTTACCAAAGAGAGCATTATTCTTAAATTTAAAGAAGTCCTTTTCGAAAGGATTCTTGGATTCAGCCCGTTTCTTACTATTAAATTCTATATACGGTTTTAGAAAGGGATTCTGTCTAAACTGGATAGCGTGATGGACTTTCTCAAGTTGCATCCCCATACCTAGATAGAATTTGAGGATGGAATAGTGCACGATATAATACTGCTTGTTCAATTGGGTGAGCAACAACTTCCTAGTGGGTTTACATTTTAAGTCATTTTCCGCCTCGTATTTCTTATTGTGTTCTTCCATAAAGGGAGAGAACATATCTGGATTTACTATGCCAGATTCGGGTGCGAGAGGAAAATCAATGTCTTATTCTTAATACACTCTGGATAGATGAGGTCGACTTCAATTAAATAACTTATGTCGACCTCATCTCCCAGTGCCATGATGTGTGCTGGATTGGAGAAGTGCTCAATGACATGGGGCTCTACCCATTGGAAGTCAGACTGTGGCAAAGGCTTGGATAATGCAATCCCATATAAATTATTCTGGTCTATGTACATTAAATGCGTGGTCGATCCTATGTCTTGGGTGCTGTTTACAACATGTTTGTTAACAAACGTTAAGCCACCCTTAATACCACGTTCAAATAATGTATGCATTTCTGCATCTTGCAGTAAATGTATTCTCTCTTTCGCCATCTTGAAGGCTGACTGATAGGACAGACCCGGTAGACTTACAAAATGGACGGGGTCTAGGGCGTTCTGCTCTAATGTGACTTTCCTAAAAGTCTCAAACACGTCAGCCAACAGATAGACGTCCAATTTTAAATAGGCAAGCATGTAGTCACTAAATGTTCGACACCTAAATTCTAACCATGCTTGCTCTGCATGCCTATATTCATCCGGCGAACAGTTCTCACCCGTCAAATCATTTTTAAATTTATCGATGGACGGAAGGGATGTTTCCTTCAATGTCTCCATTGAACTAAAATAACTATAAGGAAACACCCCTTTCCGTCGCATGAGACTTTCACTAATGTCAGGATAAAAATCTCTTTCTTTAAATGTTAAGTGAGGGGAAGTGTTTCTAAATTATTAGCCAACGCGGCTAAGGAAGAAGACATGAATTGAAAACTATCCAGAAACTTGATTTCATAGAAGACAGGCTTCCCCTCAGCGGTCTTATCAACTTGAACTTTGTCAGTGGTGAACATAAATTTTCCCTTACTTTGTGCAATCACTTTAGAGGACCAGGATTTCATTTTACCGAATCCATAACGAATGATTGATGATGATGATAGAGATGATGATAATGATGATGTGAGCATCATAACATTTAAAGTTATGGAGATGACGGGGTGCGTTCGCCTTTTGAGTCTAAGATTCATATTACATTTACTGCATAAGGCAGACCTAAATTTACCACTGAGATGGCAATGGTCCCTCACTTTCTTATGTTGCTGATCATCAAAGGGTGAACAGCAGCGGGGACATTCCGTGGTCCGATCAAATTTAAGTTTATCGGCTTCTGTGAAGCACATGGGTTTCCTAGTCAGCTCCGTTTCATACCGTTGATGAAAACGGGCTTTCCTATCTAAAAAGTTGAGGAAGTTTTCAACGCACTCCTCGCCTTGCCACACATGCATTTTATTTTGGCTCCTATAATATGGATGCCAAACTTCATAACAGGCAATGGCTGCTGGCTCATGACTTAGGTCTTCTTGCTCAATGTAACATTCAATGTCCGCATAGATGGTACATATGGGACTGAGCTCATTGCCGTTTTCTTCAAACCTATAAAATCTATCTTTGGGCATAACTTACATTTGAAGTTTAACCCGTGAGCACCACTCATAATGTTGTTCAAAAAATAGTTTGGATGTGAAACGCCGTGTGCAGCGATCACAGTAATAATATTAGTCATCATAACTTTGCTGGTGGCGATACAATCTAGAAATTTTAGGTATACCACAATAATGCCATTCTGGGTGGTTGTCGCTATACACTAGGAGGAGATTGACAACCCGGTCGTAGGTACTTTGGCGATTATTATACCTGACGCTTTTCAGACCTTTCTCCCAGAGATGGACGACTATCTTAGTTTTATTAAGTTTTTCAAATTGGGCGATGCCTTTAAAATCTAGTGTGTTGATATCTAACCCGTCAAACTTAAGCTCATCCTCCCATTCACGATAGTTAGTAACTCTTTGACGATGCATACTTATATCATCATAGTGAAGAATGGAGAGGACGGCATACTTATAGCACTGGGACTGACAATCTACATGGATGACAGCCTTTTTGTTAGCCAGTGCTTTGTGTAGGGTGAAACAACCGCTCCCTTGTAAATTCTCCAAGAGATTGATTTTAATGTCTACTTTCTCTATCCCAATAAAACCAAACCTCTATCTCTTTCATTAAATTTATTTAAGTTGCTGACGAGATAGGTCGAATGTCTCTCTATCCACTCGCTTACATCACCTATGAGATCAGTAACACAGGAGGCTATCCTAATGGTCACAGCGGACTCTACTTCTCCCGTGCTACTGTCTACCTTATTGAAACGAGCAGTGAAATAAAGCATATCTTTCAGCAAAAACCTATTCAAGCTCGTCAACATTTGATGAACTAAACCTATATTATTCATCAAGAAAGAATGAATATCCTGTACAGGTTCAGAGCTTTCTAACTCATAGTCGCGAACGTGCCTCTCAAGGGAAAACTTGCTAAGCCTTAAAGTGACAGCGTTGTCAGTGCAAAGCTCTGTGGGATGGGTGTGACAGAGTGTGTGCGAAGAAAGAACAAACTCTGTTGGAAAGGTCTTCTGACACGAAGAACAGGAAAAGCCAACGTGCGATGAAGGATGCTTCCTACCTGTTGTCGTCGGTGGCTGCCTCACACTGCCACAGGATCCGCCTTCGATTTGACGCTGTAAGTTGGTGTTGTTGTTGAACTTGCGTCCACAACCTTCACACTTGGGCCGTCGAGGTCGACGCTGAGCTCCTCCCCTGCAGGCGTCGCCAGTGGTGTGACGTCTCAAACTGTATGCAGAGGCGAAGAGTGGCATCGGAGCTCCTCCTCCACTTCCATCCCCTCGATTTCCATCTCCTCATCGATCTCCACCGCTTCGATGGCCTGCTCCTCCAGCAATCTCTCCACCGAGTTAACGGAGAGGAGAGGGAGTTCGTTCGCTGCAGCGGATGGTGGCGATGCAGGGGTGTTGGTTGGAGGAGAGGGGACGTCTCCGTCCCGGAGGTAAGCTGCGAGATCTGTTGAGAAAGGAAAAGAGGTAAGTGTTTTGAAATAATGAGTATGTCTCATCCCCTAACCCATCACACTTACCATCAAGTGAATTGATCTCCGGCAGCAAGGATGGACGCGGAGGGGGTAGGAGTGGGACACGGGCCGAGGATGGAAGGGTCCTTGGCTTCGGTGTCGGAGGGATGTGGTGACCGGTAGCTGGTACAGGAGCAGGCGGTGGAGGTGGGGTGATGACGATGCCCGAGGTCAACAAAGGAGTCGGTGGTTGAGCGGACTTAGACGGGCGGGAAGGTAGGGCAGGAAACTCCTCGCGATATTTCTGCCGCGCGGCTTCTTCTCACTTCTTCATCTTGGCCAAATCTGTAGAGAGGAAAAAGAGATTAGAGATTGAGACAATAATGATAAACAATCTAAGCATGAGATGTTAAAGATACTTACACTAGCCAAGCCGCTCATAAGCTTCCCCGATTGCTCCTTGGGGGACGTGTTCCCCATTACGAATGCATTCATGCACTGAAAAAGAATGGGAGCAAAGATAAGCAGAGCGCCACAATGAAATTTTGGATTCGGTTTAAAAATGAATGAAATAGGTGAGGTGACGGGTGTTGATTTACGTTTGAAATGAATATTCTCGTAGATGTTCACCCTAATGATGTTAGTAATAGAGTTAGTCAACCTCATCCTTGACACAAATACTTACATTGCTCAATAGTGGCCTTCTACATCTCGGCAGCAAAGCGGTAACTTTCAACTTTGTTGTATTCCATGTCAGACAGTTGATTATTGACAATGAATTGTAAGACTTCAATCACTGAAAAGGAAACATGAGAATCGTTTCATTTGCCTAGTCAACTTTTATCATGTGAATAAACATTCAACCATGTAACTCTACGTTTCCCTCTACTCCATATCACGAAGACTAACCTTTGTCGAATGGCTGAAGTACGCTGACCTGTCGAGAGAAAGCGTCACGTTGAGTGTGAAGTCGAACGCCCAACATGAGCAACGGCTCAGAGGTTTCGGTTTAACAAACGACGAACAATCCGTGCAACGCAATCCCTCTGCGGCAGCACCCGCCGTCCCGAAGGAACGCTCGAGCAAAGGAGGTATTACAGCAATGATATGTTTTATGAGCAGAAGTGAATCTCTTGATAGCAAGAGCCTACATGAAAACCAACCTGATAGCAGGTTAAGAGCTCACCGACACTCACCTTGTGAAAGATAAATGTGAAGAGCAGAGCTAGTGCACTTCCTTTTATAAGATTTTCCAAAGCCGTGAATGGATCAGACCTCTCGTCCAATCACAGACAGGCTAGAGTTCCCTTTGTATGTACGCACTTACGAGTTATTTGTCGTAAGAGTGGAATCAGGTTTGACATGATGAAGTATTCAGCGATTCATGGCGTTCATTCTATAACAGGGAGACATTTGGTAACTGCATTGTTTTAGAAAGCGACTAACCTTTTGTAAAGTATCATTCTAAACTTTGCTTTCATAAACTTGTGTTGCAGTATTACTTTTGTGAAACATCATGATCAAACTTTCTAACTATACATCAACCTGTGTCGCAGTAAAACTTTTGTACAACATGATAGACTTTCTAACTACACAAACGTATAAACCTGTTCAATAATAAAACAATTCGACTACACTTGCATTTCATGAAACATGATAAACTTTCTAACTACACAAACGGAATGAACCTGTTCAATAATAAAATTATTTGACTACACTTGCATTTCGTGAAACATGATCAACTTTCTAACTATACTAACGAATAAAACTTGTACGACAGTCAAACTTTACTTTCACAAACTTTTGTCACATTAAAACTGTTTGATTACACTAAACTTTGCTTTTGCAAAACATGATAAACTTTCTGACTACACTAACAAGAGCTTGTTCACTAGCGAAGAGAGAAATGAGCTTGTGGTTGCGTGCGGCGCAAGAATGTCCCTTTCCAATTCATTCCATTTCATTTAGCCTCGGTCAGAGGCAGTCTCACAACGTTGGTGCAGAATCTTAAAGAAAACCTACGGGAGATGGCTAAAGCACTCATGACCGAGCGATTGAAAAGAGTCCGTTGAGATCGGTGTCACATACCCAACATAAGCGACAGCTCAGCGGTTTCGG
Organism: Prostheceraeus crozeri; assembly: GCA_907163375.1. Taxonomy (NCBI): domain Eukaryota; kingdom Metazoa; phylum Platyhelminthes; order Polycladida; family Euryleptidae; genus Prostheceraeus; species Prostheceraeus crozeri. The sequence goes on from CAJQUW010007130.1 coordinate 71,437, forward strand.
TCTAAACTATGACACCGTCCCTTGCCCTCCTTCCATCTGTGGCAGTGCTCGACGTCCAAAAGGAAAGCCTCACCGTGGGAAGTATCATATCGAAGGTCTCCACCTCAAGTTGAGTTGACTTGATTCTATCCTATGCACATGAATGTCCCAAATTGATAGCAAGCCGTTTTTAAATGTAGGGAGTGATGGCAAGTCAGCAACCGTTTAGGTGTTAAGCTCTTGAATCCGTTACAGGCAATACTCAGAGGGGATCTTATCCCAGCTCCAAGGCCTCGACCCACAAATCCAACCTAGAGCGGACAGAGCGTGCGTCATGTCACTGTGTTGGTATCCGGGCCCCGATTATGACATAAAAACCGGTGGAGTTGTTCCCAAGAGGAAACATCCCAAGTCGTTGCCTTTTTTAAGCTTGATAGCAAGCCGTTTTTAACTTGGAGAGTGATAGCAAGCCGTGACCCACAAGCGTTTTGCAATGGAGATGTTTATATACCACCCATGACTTGATAGCTAAGACTCAACGGATTGTCGTTCAAAGTGCTACGTTGAGAACTGTGTCAAATGCCCAACATGAGTTGCCTCAGAGGTTTCGGTCTAAAATATGACACATTCCCTTGCCACACTTATCACTACGACATCATCCGCTGTCCCGAAGGAACACCCTGTCATTGCAATATTAAAGCGAAACTCTCCGCACCATGCACACTTTGAGTGAATTTGTTTGATAGCTGCTTGTAAAATGTAAAGACATGAGAAGACTTGCTCGTACACACTTATAAAAGCCTTCATTGATTTCAGCAGGGTCGAAAACCCCTGAAAACCTCCAAAAATAACCAATTTAGATTTTTCAGCAGTTTTGCACTACTTATAAAACGTTTATAAGTACTCTATGACTGGACCTGAGTCATGACCTCTAGAACCTTTATTGAATCAAGTCAAAAGGACTTGTAGAAGCAAAGTTACAAGCCTTTAAAGTTTTGGAGTCTTTTATGGCCTGGAGACTAAGGCCATCTCCTGGCTAACTTATAAGTCTGACGCCTTAGCTGATATCAGTATTGAAATTTTCCAAGTCGGTTTGGAAACCTGATTTTGGAATTTCCGATGCTATCATCGGAGCTCCGGAGTTCACCTACCCCAACCAAGTCGGGAGGAGAACTGATTCCCATAAGTAGATACTCCACTTATATAGTCGAGAGAAGTCGGTCTTTCCTGCCTCTTGACTTCCCGTCATTGTTCCCTTCTCTGTTTCCCAAAACCTTCTATGGTTTTCCAAGTCTGCCTGCTGGCTTGCCGCCAGGAGGGGGGGAGGGGTCGGTTTTCCAAGTCTCGTCCGACTAAGCTTGAAACAACCTTCCCGACCTAAAATTTCACGCAGACTCCGAATTTGCCATTGGTTTTTCTATGCGAGCACTCCTTCACCCCGAAAAATGGCCTTTCTCATCCTTAAATGTCCAAAACCTGCAAAATCCCAAGTTTCAAAAACACGACAGGAGATATGTCTGAACTTTTGCTATAAACCCACCCGTCTGATGCAGAAAGTGATGAGGATTCCAAATCTGAAAGCCGTTTCTTCATACAATCTCTCGTTGCAATTCTAGAGACAAAACCATGAAACCGAAGTCTACCTGCCAGGAGGAGGGGGGTCGGTTTTCCAGGTCTCGTCCGATTGAGCTGGAAACAACCATCTAGACCCAAAATTGCACGTAGACTCCAAATTTGCCATTGGTTTTTCCATACCTTCACCCCGAAAAATGGCCTTTCTCATCCCAAAACCTGCCACATCCATAAAGTGGAGCACCAAAGTCTTACAACACCAACAGACAACAACCCTCCCGACTCAAAGTTCCACGTTGAGTCCGAATCTGGCCTCCGTTTCTCCATGCCAGTACTCCTTCACCCCGAAACAGGGCTTTTCTTATCCCAAAACGTACAAAACCAACCACATCCTAAGGGTGGAAACACCAAAATCTCACAGGAGGGGGAGGGTCGGTTTCCTCCTCTCGGTCCGATCACCTCCAGCACATCCTTGGCGAACTCCTTCCTCTCTCCGGGGAGGGGAGGGGGATGAGTCAACGCTGCTCATTTGTCCTTCTTTTTGGGATGGGATTACTACTATTCATTTTTCACTTTCATCCTCCATTTCGCTTTTCTACGATCTTATGAGCGACTTAATATCATACCAAGAGGATTAAGGTTGCGTTCAAAGACCGCTTAAGCTCCTGAATCAGATAGACTGAATAAAAAATGGAAAGCAAAACTCATAAATTGGAGATGGAAATGGTTGTTGATCTACGATTACATTATGAAGAGTTGTGTTTTTCAATTCCTATGTGTGAAAGAACTATAAAGAATTCGACTCAGCCATCCATTCGCCACATTTCTTTAAAAGTGAATAAACTAGTTCGATTATCCAACTTGCAATATCGCGAAATGTGCGATATTTTCATGAAAGAATTTGATTCCTTAAATTTCCGATTAACTCGTTCACGTAATCGACGCTTTTCTAGAAATAAAGCACCCCAAAGACCTAATCTCACTGTTACTGATGAAGAACTAAATCGTACAGTCATTTCTTTGTCCTCTTCTTACGAACTATCACGAGAAGAAAAAATAGTGTTGAATAAAGGACTAGGGTTTGCAATCAAACCCAAAGAATTTGACCGCTACGATTTACTTACAAGGGCATCGAAATACTGTGCACAATTATTACAACATGACCAATCTCATGCTAAGAAAGCATATGTAACTGCCATAAAGAAAGATGTTCGGCAGATCAAAGTAATAAGATCAGAAAGTAATTTCAGCAAAGAAGAATTTGAAATTTTAAAGAATTTGAAAAACAATAATGATATTGTAATAAAGCCTGCAGATAAGGGCCGAGTAGTCGTTGTTTGGAATAAATCAGATTATTGTACAGAAGCCTTTCGTCAACTCAATGATATCTCAACTTATCGCAAGGAAGAGGTAGATCAAACTTCAAGTCTCCGTGAAAAAGTTACTGACGAATTAGATAGACTTGTTCAAAATGGAAAACTCTCTTTAGAAACGGCTGAAAAAATAAAGCCACCACACTGTAAACTGTAAAGTACGAAAACTGGCTGATTTCGGCTACGAAACCGATGTACAAAGCGAGATTAACAAAATGTACGAAGGCGCTGTTGTTCGTGCTCATACACTACGAAAGCGATTGCCTTTCCTATTGCATTATCTTCAACGTCCAATAGGAAAGCCAATTGCTTTCGTAGTGTATGAGCACGAACAACAGCACCTTCGTACATTTTGCTATTCTCGTTTTGTACATCGCTTTCGTAAGTAGCTTTGGTATTGCACAGTTTACAGTGCACTTTCATCAGGAACCTCTCTATTCTATTTACTTCTGAAAATTCATAAGAACATAACTCCTTGTCCGGGTCAAGCGATAGTATCGTCATGTAATGGAGTGACAGAAAAGTGAGCTCCTATGTAGACTATATAATCAAACCCCTAGCCACGCAGGTCAAATCTTATCTCAAGGACACAACGGACTTCTTGACCAAACTCAATGCACTTTCTAGTAAATTGTATGAAGACTTTATTTTGGTTGTTGCAGATGTGTCTTCTTTGTATACTAAGATTCCTCACCAAAATGGACTGAAAGCATTGTACGAAGCTCTTGGAACCAGAACTGTTAAAGTCCCAAGCTCAAAAACTTTATCAAAATTGGCACACATTGTTCTAACAACGAATATTTTCCAATTCTACAACAACTTTTTCACTCAGTTGCAAGGTACGGCGATGGGTACAAAATTGGCTCCAAACTACGCGATTATTTTCGGTTTGAAAAAAGTCTTCTATCAAATGCTATCCTTAAACCAATAGTGTGGTGGAGATATATCGATGACATTTTTATGATCTGGACGCATGGATGGGAAACCTTGTTGGAGTTTGAAGATTATGCTAATAATTTCCATCCTTCTATTAAATTCGTCTTTGAAAAGAGTGATTCCGAAGTAAACTTTCTTGATACCAGAATTACAAAGCACGGTGCCAACCTATTCACAGATTTATACACCAAGCCAACCGATACTCGTCAATATCTGCATTTTACTTCATGTCATCCTATCGAGCATCGTTTGCCCATTGCTTATTCGCAAGCTCTAAGAATAAGGCGAATTTGTTCAGAGGATCTTCAGGCGAGACATCATTTATATGATCTCGAAGATGCTTTGGTGCGAAGAGGTTATCCAAGAGGTCGAGTACAAAATCAAATTCGGAAAGCACTATCTAAAGACCGAAAATTGTTATTGGAGAAAAATAATAAGAAAATATTTCGCCGACACCTACCTGGATTGTTCCCTATCATCCTTCAACGTATGCTGATATCAAGCTTATTGCGAAAAAACATGAACACTCTCTTGAAGGAACTGGCATTACTGCTGAATTATGGTGGAGACCTCCCAGAAAACTAAAATCTCATTTGGTCCCTTCTCGTTTATATGATAAAACAGACAATGCGTCATTTAAAAACATAGGTATCGTTTCATCCTGCAATAATTCGCGCTGCAAAACCTGCGCCATGTTCTCACCTGAAACTGAAGTGTTATCGCCTATCACTGGACTTTCTTATAACATCAAAGCTGCTAAAACAACATGCACATCATCAAACATCATTTATGGTCTAAGTTTTCATAATTGTAATTTCTTAGTAGTAGAAACCCAAAGAACTTTAAGAGAAAGAATGACAGAACATCGATTTGACGTCCGCCATGGAGATGAAGAAAGGGTGGTTTCTCATCATTGTATAGAACATCAACACCTGGAAGAAGATTTAAGGGTGACAATACTGAAAGAAATAAAAGGAAATGATCAACAACGAAAGGTGGCGGAACTAAAATTCATTAGCTAACTAATGACTGACTGGCCTCATGACCTTAATATGCAGAATGTGCTACAGAGGTCAGCGACCTATGAACCAAAATCTCCTACTTCCCTATGACTTTTATGATTTCTATTCTTATGATATAGAATATCTTGGAATATATCTTAGAATATCTAGGTTGTCTATGCATGTATATAATGGAGTTTTTTTAAAGCTGTTTGTCGTTTAAAATTGTAAGGACTAGATGTCCTCTTTTTATATTTCTCCTGATGAAGATCGGTCAATTTCTGTCATCTTGTTGCCAATTGAAACCGGTATAACACCGACCGCACGCTGTTTTCTGCCATCAAGTTATGTTTTTGTGCATATTATGTGAGCGCACATGCTCCTGTTTTCCAATGTTATTGGAAATAAACATTTTTGACTTTTGACCTAAAATGACAAGATGAAAACAACTAACATATTTATCAATTTGTTTCGTTCAAAATATTCAAAACACTCATAAGCTCAATTTTGACAACAGAGCTAGTTGTTGGTGCATTGAACGCAGTTGGTATTTTTACCGTGAATGAATGTAATTTGCAGACGTATCTGCGAAGGTGTCACATGACAATCGTGTTGACTTTGGTGTCATCCAAGACTGTTGCACCCACCTACAGACCGTTTCACAAATCGTTGCACATCACAAAAAGCTCTTATATCTTTTGTACATTCTCGTCAAATTTAATCGCACGCTGATAATCGATCAATAAACTTATTTACTTGGTCAGCTGAGACACTTGGTTCTGGAAATATAGTGGTGTTGTTTGACTAATTAATGAAGTAATTAGTGATTGTCTGCTTTGTTACTTTCACGATGCTATTTCAGATATCAATATCATGTTAGCCCATGTGTCACTCATTCTCCTTTTCATCATTGATGAGCTGCTCCATTAATCGGACTCAACGCAAGTGTTAGCATTCCTACGGGGTGAAGGAAATGCTATTGTTTGCTGTGAACAGTTGCACAGACGAGACAAGCCCTTGTCTGATCCGAGATTCGAATTTCTTCTGACCTCGAGTGAGGGAAATGATGACTCACGCAATGGCTGACTATGGGAATAATACAAATTTGAAGTTTCTCAGTGAACGGATGGGCCGATTTTGATAAAACTTACATATTCGTGGAGCTGATAACACCAGCATTATTTTAAGCTCAAACTCGAAAGCACCAGCGTTAATACAACAGAAGTTGTTAAGTTGTGTGCAGTTGACCGTTGTTGAACATTGTTAACGCGAAAGTGGCGTGAAATTAGGTAAAAGTACAAAATTGAATGATATTGCACCAATTGATGTCCGAATTCGAAAAACAATATATCATCTGAAAAAGCTTAACACGAGCCTGATTCAATGGTGATAATCTCAATTTTCTGTATTGCATAGTTTAGTCTGTAGGTGTCGGTGAACGAATTGACCAAACATTCATACTTTTAAGTCTGCTGACCACAGCTGACCAGACATAAGCTAAAAGCTTTGCCAAATTAAAATGCTTGACATAACTTTTCACATGGTACAAAGGTTATTAAAATAGAACATCTTCATAAATGAGAAAATCTTGAGAGATTTTTTCAGCAACATTTTTTTGGTAAAACTTATTAGCATTGTATCTTTTTGTACATACAGCCAATCCTAAAAACCGTGTATCATGATGAAGCTGACTGATAGTTCATGCTGTCTGCCAATTTTCATAAAAAATTCTGTCGTCTTCATGTTGAAACTCTGCATCAAAGAGAACGCTCAATTTTTTTTCATAAGGCCTACTGACCACAGCTGACCACAAATGAAAACGAAATATATGTCAAAATAATCTATGGAACATAAGGTTTCATATGGTATATCGTTTATCAAAATTGATCCAGGACTTCAACACGAAAATTTCATTTGAAAATGGCCTAGCTTTTTTGTGCAATTACTTTCGAAACGGTCTGTAGTCTGTTCGGTGCTAATGGAATCAAGGCCCAAAACCATTCTCATGCAACATTTGCTGTTGTAGGAAACCCTTTGTTGTTGCAGTCTGTTCAACAGATAAGGCATTGTCATTTGAAGGAGTGTGGCTCTGATATAATTCGCTTGACTTCCATCATAACCATTTCGGCGCATCAATGCAAACGCATTTGGTGCTGCAACATACAGAAGTACAATAGTAAAGGCCATCTGATTGTCTTCACTGCGACATGTAAATGTTTCCACACCCACCATGTCTACATAATGCAATCACATGCATTGATGGTGTGAATTTCTAACTGGCTGCTGCTTTATATCTTTCAGTAATATTTCAACTTTCGACACTTATATTAAGAAATATTTATGATTTTCTCAATAAAATTCAGTCTTATGAATGAATTGATATACTTTGAAAGGTTTAACAATGCTAAATGTATCATAGAAATAAATGGACTACGTAATCTAGCCACATGCACCGATGAGAACCTAAAACACCAATTTAGATCAAAAGCATACTCCCCGCCTGTGCTTTGAGACCTGCCAACGTCTACCATTTTCTCCGACTGTACTTTGACTCTTGTCAACATTTACCATCATCTACGACCGTGCTTTGAGTCTTGCCAATGTTTTCCCACTTCACCGACTGCGCTTTGAGTCTTGTGAATATTCTATTGATACAAATGCATTTGCATTTAATTGGCAAAGCAGTTATTAGATGTATGTGCACACGTGATATAACGGGCTAGATATACTGTATGCATTTTTCGATATAGTGGAGGTGCTTGTAACATGCGATTTTAATGAGTACTAATTAGTTACTGTGCTTTCGAACTCAAACAGCATTAAAATAAGTACTAATATTTTCGAACTCAAAAGAGTATTAGATTCTGGGATTCATTTCTTATGGGAAACTCATATGGGACTTTGTGAATAACAATTTATAGGAATGGACCTGCTCTTCCTGCACCAAATAAAACATAGCAATCATATATATATATATATATATATATATATATATATATATATATATATATATATATATATATATATAATGTTTGTTAGTGCCCAAAATATCGACAAGAAAACAATTCTTCACACAACATGTTTCATCTTTTTCAAAGACTTCCTCAGGTGTAACAAGAGGGCGGGGATGGAATCACTTAAATACATTGATCAACAACGTTCAGTAAAATAGTTAAGTCACAAGTAAAAGCAATAATAAAATCAATATCGCAAATCAATTCAATAGATATCAACTGGTAAAAGATCTAAAATCAAGTCATCTGCAAAAGCGCGAAGTCAATAGAGCAATAAATACATCACTGATTCAAAGTAATTTCGTCACTCGCAAGACGCAGACAGTAGCTTACAAATCAAGAAGAAAAGGATTGGAACTCATTCTTTCATTCAATAATTTATCTGAATCGATCATTTTGATAACAATAGTTTCATAGATTCTTGGGTGATCTGTTACGGCGACAACTTTGAAAAAATCTTTGATCGGGGGATGCTCATGGAGGCTTATTTCTGTAGGTGTAGGATATCCTTTTAAATGCTCGTTTATACGAATTTGAAAATGGCGGATAGAACTACCAACGTAGCATTTGTCACAATGCTCACAGTTGTATTTGTATACAATATTTGATTTCAAATGTTGAGGTACTCTATCCTTATTACTGAAAAATTGAGAAGTTTTAAGGGTTTTAAAAATAGGTCGGATATGAGCATCAGCTGGCAAAACTTTGTTGATGTCTTTTATTCGGTTTTAATCTCTTTTTCCTTGTTGGCGATATAAGGAAAGCTCCAATTTACAATTTTGTTTTCATCATCATTTGCTAGTCTCTGCACAGGTATCGAATCTGCATGAGATTTAGCTCGTTCAATCATGTGCTCTGGAAAACTGTTTTTGATAAAAATGTTCTTGATGCTGATGACGGCAGTTTGGTAATTCTCATCAGTAGAACAAATTCTACGAGCTCTGTAAAATAGGGCTCTCATAGCGGCAGTACGATATTTCATAGGCGCGTAGGCGGACCAAGGAGTGTAAACGCCAGTGTTGGTGTTCTTCAAAGACCAAGAGATATCAAATGAAATTTATTAGTCTTTATTAATCTTGAATCTTGACTTTATTAGTCTTTGACAGCACTCCCGAGTGGCCCGTGCCGGAAGGCCGAGCAGCTGAACAAATTGGGAAAGAAGCACCTTCGGCTAGAGCTGCGAGTTCAATTTCTTTGCAAATGTGAAGCCGCAAAAGTGATCCCCAAGTTCCTGCTTTTCTCCATTCCTCAGCATTTGAAAAACTGTAAGTTCCTCATTCGTAAGACGCAGACAAAAGCTCTTAAAAAGGCGATTATTGAAGCGAAAAGAAATTTAGATCAGCTGATAGTTCTTTGCACAGTTTCCTGAACAACTGCAGTAATGACGAGAGGGCCCTTCTTCCTCCGATGATGAACCACCATTTGAATAAACTTCGCAAAATGATTGAGACCGCTCATGAGCGGAAGCTGCGAGCCTTGACTCGTAGCAAGCCTGATAATGTTGACTCTACTCTTAACCATGCTACTGTCATCAATTTGTCTGATGAACTGTTTTGCAAAGATGAGTTGGAGATTCTGAGTCTAGGGTTTTCCATGTCTTTGCCTAGGCAAAGAATTTCCATTGTGCAGGAAAAAGCTCATGCATAGTCAGTTTTCAAGAGAATTTCCAGTCATCTTGATCCCAGCGATCAAGAAAAGTTGAAGCACAAATTCCGCTCTGCCTTCAAATCTTATTTTGCCAAAAGCAAAGTCTCCAAAATGTGGAGCTCTAAAATGAAAGCTTTGAAGCAACTTTCCAAACGCAAAAACCTGTACATCTGCAAATTTGATAAAGGAAACGGTGTCGTTATTGAAAATCGCGATAATTATGTGAGAAAGATGAGTGACTTTCTGGAAAATAGCGGAAAGTTTTCTAAATATAAGCCATCAAAAAGAGCGAAGAAGGATCCTTTCGTCATTGAGGAAGATCGTTTCATTCGTAAGCTCACCGAATTGAAGTCTAAAGGTCTTGTGACTGAACATGATTGAACGAGTTAAATCTCATGCAGATTCGATACCTGTGCAGAGACTAGCAAATGATGATGAAAACAAAATTGTAAATTGGAGCTTTCCTTATATCGCCAACAAGGAAAAAGAGATTAAAAACCGAATAAAAGACATCAACAAAGTTTTGCCAGCTGATGCTCATATCCGACCTATTTTTAAAACCCTTAAAACTTCTCAATTTTTCAGTAATAAGGATAGAGTACCTCAACATTTGAAATCAAATATTGTATACAAATACAACTGTGAGCATTGTGACAAATGCTACGTTGGTAGTTCTATCCGCCATTTTCAAACTCGTATAAACGAGCATTTAAAAGGATATCCTACACCTACAGAAATAAGCCTCCATGAGCATCCCCCGATCAAAGATTTTTTCAAAGTTGTCGCCGTAACAGATCACCCAAGAATCTATGAAACTATTGTTATCAAAATGATCGATTCAGATAAATTATTGAATGAAAGAATGAGTTCCAATCCTTTTCTTCTTGATTTGTAAGCTACTGTCTGCGTCTTAGGAATGAGGAACTTACAGTTTTTCAAATGCTGAGGAATGGAGAAAAGCAGGAACTTGGGGATCACTTTTGCGGCTTCACATTTGCAAAGAAATTGAACTCGCAGCTCTAGCCGAAGGTGCTTCTTTCCCAATTTGTTCAGCTGCTCGGCCTTCCGGCACGGGCCACTCGGGAGTGCTGTCAAAGACTAATAAAGTCAAGATTCAAGATTGATAAAGACTAATAAATTTCATTTGATATCTCTTGGTCTTTGAAGAACACCAACACTGGCGTTTACACTCCTTGGTCCGCCTACGCGCCTATGAAATATCGTACTGCCGCTATGAGAGCCCTATTTTACAGAGCTCGTAGAATTTGTTCTACTGATGAGAATTACCAAACTGCCGTCATCAGCATCAAGAACATTTTTATCAAAAACGGTTTTCCAGAGCACATGATTGAACGAGCTAAATCTCATGCAGATTCGATACCTGTGCAGAGACTAGCAAATGATGATGAAAACAAAATTGTAAATTGGAGCTTTCCTTATATCGCCAACAAGGAAAAAGAGATTAAAAACCGAATAAAAGACATCAATAAAGTTTTGCCAGCTGATGCTCATATCCGACCTATTTTTAAAACCCTTAAAACTTCTCAATTTTTCAGTAATAAGGATAGAGTACCTCAACATTTGAAATCAAATATTGTATACAAATACAACTGTGAGCATTGTGACAAATGCTACGTTGGTAGTTCTATCCGCCATTTTCAAACTCGTATAAACGAGCATTTAAAAGGATATCCTACACCTACAGAAATAAGCCTCCATGAGCATCCCCCGATCAAAGATTTTTTCAAAGTTGTCGCCGTAACAGATCACCCAAGAATCTATGAAACTATTGTTATCAAAATGATCGATTCAGATAAATTATTGAATGAAAGAATGAGTTCCAATCCTTTTCTTCTTGATTTGTAAGCTACTGTCTGCGTCTTAGGAATGAGGAACTTACAGTTTTTCAAATGCTGAGGAATGGAGAAAAGCAGGAACTTGGGGATCACTTTTGCGGCTTCACATTTGCAAAGAAATTGAACTCGCAGCTCTAGCCGAAGGTGCTTCTTTCCCAATTTGTTCAGCTGCTCGGCCTTCCGGCACGGGCCACTCGGGAGTGCTGTCAAAGACTAATAAAGTCAAGATTCAAGATTAATAAAGACTAATAAATTTCATTTGATATCTCTTGGTCTTTGAAGAACACCAACACTGGCGTTTACACTCCTTGGTCCGCCTACGCGCCTATGAAATATCGTACTGCCGCTATGAGAGCCCTATTTTACAGAGCTCGTAGAATTTGTTCTACTGATGAGAATTACCAAACTGCCGTCATCAGCATCAAGAACATTTTTATCAAAAACGGTTTTCCAGAGCACATGATTGAACGAGCTAAATCTCATGCAGATTCGATACCTGTGCAGAGACTAGCAAATGATGATGAAAACAAAATTGTAAATTGGAGCTTTCCTTATATCGCCAACAAGGAAAAAGAGATTAAAAACCGAATAAAAGACATCAACAAAGTTTTGCCAGCTGATGCTCATATCCGACCTATTTTTAAAACCCTTAAAACTTCTCAATTTTTCAGTAATAAGGATAGAGTACCTCAACATTTGAAATCAAATATTGTATACAAATACAACTGTGAGCATTGTGACAAATGCTACGTTGGTAGTTCTATCCGCCATTTTCAAATTCGTATAAACGAGCATTTAAAAGGATATCCTACACCTACAGAAATAAGCCTCCATGAGCATCCCCCGATCAAAGATTTTTTCAAAGTTGTCGCCGTAACAGATCACCCAAGAATCTATGAAACTATTGTTATCAAAATGATCGATTCAGATAAATTATTGAATGAAAGAATGAGTTCCAATCCTTTTCTTCTTGATTTGTAAGCTACTGTCTGCGTCTTAGGAATGAGGAACTTACAGTTTTTCAAATGCTGAGGAATGGAGAAAAGCAGGAACTTGGGGATCACTTTTGCGGCTTCACATTTGCAAAGAAATTGAACTCGCAGCTCTAGCCGAAGGTGCTTCTTTCCCAATTTGTTCAGCTGCTCGGCCTTCCGGCACGGGCCACTCGGGAGTGCTGTCAAAGACTAATAAAGTCAAGATTCAAGATTAATAAAGACTAATAAATTTCATTTGATATCTCTTGGTCTTTGAAGAACACCAACACTGGCGTTTACACTCCTTGGTCCGCCTACGCGCCTATGAAATATCGTACTGCCGCTATGAGAGCCCTATTTTACAGAGCTCGTAGAATTTGTTCTACTGATGAGAATTACCAAACTGCCGTCATCAGCATCAAGAACATTTTTATCAAAAACGGTTTTCCAGAGCACATGATTGAACGAGCTAAATCTCATGCAGATTCGATACCTGTGCAGAGACTAGCAAATGATGATGAAAACAAAATTGTAAATTGGAGCTTTCCTTATATCGCCAACAAGGAAAAAGAGATTAAAAACCGAATAAAAGACATCAATAAAGTTTTGCCAGCTGATGCTCATATCCGACCTATTTTTAAAACCCTTAAAACTTCTCAATTTTTCAGTAATAAGGATAGAGTACCTCAACATTTGAAATCAAATATTGTATACAAATACAACTGTGAGCATTGTGACAAATGCTACGTTGGTAGTTCTATCCGCCATTTTCAAACTCGTATAAACGAGCATTTAAAAGGATATCCTACACCTACAGAAATAAGCCTCCATGAGCATCCCCCGATCAAAGATTTTTTTCAAAGTTGTCGCCGTAACAGATCACCCAAGAATCTATGAAACTATTGTTATCAAAATGATCGATTCAGATAAATTATTGAATGAAAGAATGAGTTCCAATCCTTTTCTTCTTGATTTGTAAGCTACTGTCTGCGTCTTAGGAATGAGGAACTTACAGTTTTTCAAATGCTGAGGAATGGAGAAAAGCAGGAACTTGGGGATCACTTTTGCGGCTTCACATTTGCAAAGAAATTGAACTCGCAGCTCTAGCCGAAGGTGCTTCTTTCCCAATTTGTTCAGCTGCTCGGCCTTCCGGCACGGGCCACTCGGGAGTGCTGTCAAAGACTAATAAAGTCAAGATTCAAGATTAATAAAGACTAATAAATTTCATTTGATATCTCTTGGTCTTTGAAGAACACCAACACTGGCGTTTACACTCCTTGGTCCGCCTACGCGCCTATGAAATATCGTACTGCCGCTATGAGAGCCCTATTTTACAGAGCTCGTAGAATTTGTTCTACTGATGAGAATTACCAAACTGCCGTCATCAGCATCAAGAACATTTTTATCAAAAACGGTTTTCCAGAGCACATGATTGAACGAGCTAAATCTCATGCAGATTCGATACCTGTGCAGAGACTAGCAAATGATGATGAAAACAAAATTGTAAATTGGAGCTTTCCTTATATCGCCAACAAGGAAAAAGAGATTAAAAACCGAATAAAAGACATCAACAAAGTTTTGCCAGCTGATGCTCATATCCGACCTATTTTTAAAACCCTTAAAACTTCTCAATTTTTCAGTAATAAGGATAGAGTACCTCAACATTTGAAATCAAATATTGTATACAAATACAACTGTGAGCATTGTGACAAATGCTACGTTGGTAGTTCTATCCGCCATTTTCAAACTCGAATAAACGAGCATTTAAAAGGATATCCTACACCTACAGAAATAAGCCTCCATGAGCATCCCCCGATCAAAGATTTTTTCAAAGTTGTCGCCGTAACAGATCACCCAAGAATCTATGAAACTATTGTTATCAAAATGATCGATTCAGATAAATTATTGAATGAAAGAATGAGTTCCAATCCTTTTCTTCTTGATTTGTAAGCTACTGTCTGCGTCTTGCGAGTGACGAAATTACTTTGAATCAGTGATGTATTTATTGCTCTATTGACTTCGCGCTTTTACAGATGACTTGATTTTAGATCTTTTACCAGTTGATATCTATTGAATTGATTTGCGATATTGATTTTATTATTGCTTTTACTTGTGACTTAACTATTTTACTGAACGTTGTTGATCAATGTATTTAAGTGATTCCATCCCCGCCCTCTTGTTACACCTGAGGAAGTCTTTGAAAAAGATGAAACATGTTATGTGAAGAATTGTTTTCTTGTCGATATATATATATATATTCAGAAAAAACACACCGGAGTTCCGGTTCTGAAAATTTGTTAATTAAAATTTTATATTCCTGATGAGCAAGTTTTTTTTCTGACTGCAAAATTACTGCATATTATATATATATATATATATATATATATATATATATATATATATGCGAGTGAATGAACTTAAGAAAGAAGAGTCTCTAAAGAAAGTGGAATACGAAATAAGAAGATTGAGAGTAATGGCGGAAATCAAAAGTGAAATGGTGATACAGATAGATAACGAAATGACAGAATATTTTGACAACAATTATGACATCGAACAGGCAGTACATCGTAAGGATCAATGGAAAGAAATAACACAGAATGAAGAAGAAAGGAGCAACATGATATGGGAGATGAAACGAAGTTTTTTTAATTCAGATAAACATTTGATACCAATTAACAGTGAAACGAAAGATGATAACAAAACTAGAAATTATAATAATTCAAGAAATTGCACAGGAAATAACCAATATCGAAAACGTAATGAAAGTACGTCTAACATAAGATATTACAATACAAAGAGGAGAAATACTCTTACTTGCCCCAATATAAACTGAAGAGAAAATGAATCTAGGGATGTCTATAGGCCTGCACGTATATGGAATTGGCGCAGATAAACGCGTAGTTACGATTTACGGCCTCGAAATTCATGGCAAAGTTGTCATCCTAATAATTCTCATTATTCATTCAGGGAGCCAGGATTTCATGATTATTTCTATGACTATCGTGGGCCTAGCTATGGCCATTAACTTATACTATATATCTTATGTCATCAATTTTTATGTCTATGTGCGTGTAATAGCTTAATGATGCTATTATTTTGATTTCAAAAATATATCATTAACCCTTTGAGAAGTCCCAAGAAGGGACGTAACTAGTCAGGGTACCTGCAGTCAAGATTGTTTTTCTTTTGGCTTTTTATTGGAATTATTTTTGACCATTTTTGGATAACCTCTTTTTACATTATATATATATATATATATAACGCAAAATATAAATGAGCTGTAATTTTCTTATTATGCAACATTTCGCATAGGATAGAGTATCAGGAGCACTAGCACGCTTAAAGATTTTTAGAATATTAGCAGAAAGTCATAGAATCATATCTATTAAAAAAAAATACATACATGTACAAGTGCATCACAATAAATTTTCAAAATGACCTCCATTATTTTCGGTGACAAGCTGAAGTAGTCGAACAAGATGCGACACTGCAGCGGACAGCTCGGTAGCTGTCAGCTGGGAATCTCCGATCAAATCCTGTTTTTCAATTCTTCGATGCTTTTCGGTTTGCTTATATGATACATGGGATATTAAAGCATTCCCCAAGACCAGAAATCCGGAGGAGAAAGATCTGGAGATCTCGCTGGCCATATCCACGACCAATGACTCTTTCTGGTGGAAAATGTTTGGACAACAATTCTCGTACAGTGTCGGAATAATGCGGCGGAGCACTGTCATGTTGAAAAATGACTGAGTTAGTTTTTCACTTTCTTCTAAGTTCGGGGATCACATGATCGGAGAGCATAGTGCGGTAATTGTCACCATTGACAGTGCCATCGAAGAAAAACGGAGTTAGTTTGTAAGTTGCGGTGAATGCAAACTTTCTCTTATCAAAGCATATGGATTGTAGTAAGCCCATACAATGCAGTTGTGTCTGTTACCTATGCCGTCCATAACATGTTGGTCAAAACACCAGGGTGCTGTAACATCCAGTTCGCGAAATTCATTCGAGCTTCAGTCTGCCTCCGTGATGGATTGCATCAGGGATAAATCATAAGGATGCATCCCTAGATGCTCCTTTAGTATTTAGCGAACAGTCCGTTCCGGAATATTGGATGTGCGCGCCACATCAGAGGTAGAAGCAATGTCAAGTTGATTCAATGATGGAACTGACTGCAGATACTCAATGACCAATTCAGATCGTTCTCCGTTGAATGATGGGCGACCTGATTTTGGTGCATCATGTGGGGTGCATCTTTTCAAATTTGGACGTGTGATGCTACTGAAGGAAAATTAACTTCGAACAATACTAGTGAAAACTGTGCCCTACTACATGTGGGATAGGTACATGGATAGGTACATGTAAAATTTAGTGTTATGAATAGGAACATGGATAGGTACATGTATAATTCAGTGTTATGAATAGGAACTTGTATGACATCTGTTTTACTGGATAGGTACATGTGTTTGGTACAATCGGTTGAGTACACTGTGTTTCGGAACGTCTATGAGCGAACTTGTGTGACTTGGTTCTGAGCACTTGGGTACGTACCGATAGACGTCCGTTGTTTGATTTTGAATGAGTTTGCTCAATTGCGACTATTGTGACTATTGCAACCATTGTAATCAAGATGACACATTGATTTTCCTTTTACGTAGACAAACTATGCTATAAATATGAGATAGTTTTTTGATGACATACATAATGATGACTAGTATCCCAACGTCGTGGGTTGTCGCAAGAGACCTTGGATATTCGTTCAAAGCTATAGAAACTGTAACAAATCTCAGTGAAAATATCAACGCTGGTGATTTAGTTGATCGAATAATGGATCTAGATGAGCATGCTATAAATCACAATTTGGATCGTAGGTGGATAGAGGATTTCTCCATGCTACACTGCAATGATAGTGAAATTAGGAGGATCAAATTGGAACGATATGGAAAGAAGGAGACATCTGACAGTGTTTTAATAAAAAGTTCTCCCAATAAAAGTGACTTCAGAAGGAAATTAGAAGAAGAGACATTTAAATTATTATGTGAACGGAACTGCGTTAAATGTTTTAAACACGAACGATTCCTTCTCTTTTTACCATGTTCTCATAGCGTTATGTGCTCTACATGTTATGTACCCCTTGAAACTTCATCTTGTCCCCTTTGTGATGAAGAAATATCTTCAACAGTCACTGTATATCGTGCATGATGAGTCATCATGCACGTCTGTGATTGGTCACTATTGTGTCTTTGTGTGACTTTTCTATATAAGGAGGACATTGTACCGTTCTATTTCAAGCATAATTTGAGGCTAATACAATGTCAGTCAGCATGTCGTTCACTACCAACATTCCTATTTCAATAATTTACCGAAGTCAACTCTTTACCGGCAATATATTTTATTCTGCCGTAAATATAACTGGCTATAAAGCGGATTTGGTGGATCTGGTGGAGGAAATAGTGAAGTATTTCCGCTGCGGAGAGGACGTTGTGGTGCAGAGAATGTTAATGAGAGTCGTGAACAGCGCTCTTACACGAGTTGCAAGATTTTGGCTCAATGAAGTATTTCGCCCACTAGCTCAAACGGAGATTGTACCGGAATACTCTCGCTGTTGCTGCAGCAGTATCCAACGGAAACTCAACACATGTCTCCATGACATTATCACCTCCAGCTACTTTGACGAAAAGGGTGACAAATGTAAATTGGACTTATTCAGTGGACCGCCATCAGTAAGCATCAATGTGGCTGCTCAAGGACATTCTGAGGTAATCAGTTTGCGGGCATACTATGCCAATATTTTAAAGACTTTCCATTCAAAGCCCTGCTGTATGTGCTGTCCAATTTCAAAACATCTAATGAAAGACATTGAGCAGCTCATAACTGCTGCAAATCAGACTCTAGCCGATGTGAGTGTGTATCAGTTTCCCTCTAAAACTTGTTAAGTGTTTTATGTAATTTTATAAGTACCAGCAACAAACTCTGTGTGAATGCTTGTACACTTTTGTGTATAATGTTGTAAGTACTAAGCAAAAATTGTAATTGTATTATCTATTTCCATATTAAAATAAAAATGTCTGTAAAACGGAAGGCATCTTCTCGTCAATCGAAACGGTCCTTCAAACCTTCAAGTCAGTTTAAAAAGGCGTTGCGAAAGTTAAACAGGATACATGATAATAAGAAGTGTAAATTGATTCAAAATTCAAGTGATGATTTCATTTGTGATTTAGCTTTTGCAATACACAAATGTCTACCTATTTACAAGCCTCTATTGAATGCTGGCTCTTTGAATAGCATAAAAAAGTTCTCAAATCCAAGGAGTAGTGATAAGAAAAGGCGAAACTTAATTCAGCGCGGTGGTGGTAGGTTTCTAAGTATGTTAAATGATATTGGAAACAGTATTAATGGTGTAATTAATAGTCCGCTTGGAAGGATTGCAGCAACTGCTGCAATGTTAATATAAGGTTAACGAATCATAAAGTGACACGTCATCACTTTGATTGATGAGTCATATATAGGTGTACATAAGGAAGACGCTTTAATGATATTTTATCACTTTCAAGTGACAATTCATTTGCGCTGGTTGAAAGCTCCGAATTAGTACTTGTTGAAACATGACTCAGAAAATGTATACAATCAGAATGGAAGGTGACGCTTTTGAGCAAGATCTCTTGAAGCTTCGTCCGACACGAAAGGTGCAAGGGATTGGAAATACATTCTACTTTCAAGCCTTGAATTATGGTGATGATGGCTTTTATCTTCAAGTTCCATTCTTCCACAGTGATGGTATGTCTACATCAGGGTATAGCAATATGAGACAAATGCGAGTGACTTTTCCAAAATGGCAACAGGTGATTCTTAAAACTATTGACTCTTTCGCGAAAGAATGTGTTGAGCTGCCTGAAAGTGCTCCCACTCATTGGAGAAAGGCATTAGAGGAAGGAGTTGGTTACAAGGAATTGCCGGAATTCGATACACTGTTTTTAAAACTATCGGATCATTTTCAAGCATTCGATCTCTTAACAAACACGATGGAATGTGAGGATCTCAGACGGGGTCGCTATATGGGCTTAGTGCACGTTACCGGACTTTATATTGGCTCACATGGTTCGACGGGTAAAGTCGCATCTTTACAAATGAAGGTTCTTCAACTAGTCTATGAACCACTACCAATTGATAAATGCTTAATTAACATTGATAAGACTGCTTCAAGTGATGGGAAGGAAGAGAGCAAAAAGCGAGGGCGGAAATCTAAAGATGGGAATCCTAAATTGAAGTTGAAGCGCCAAGATGCTGACTTGAAAACTTTCTATAATCCTAATTGTGATGAGGAAACACAAATGCTTTAATTTGTAAATGTTTTAATTTGTAAATGTAACTTGAAAGTTTCTATTCTGAATGTAAATAAACGTGATCTGGAACATGTGTCTGTTTTGTTGTTCTAAGCAAAATTAGCGGGATGATGAGTTTAATGTTAATGGAATTATAAGATGACAGATTTTCGTCTATTCACTGATCGCACAATGTGTGTCGCTGGACCAAGTCAGTCCGGTAAAACTACATTTGTAACTCAATTGCTACAATATAGAAATGAAATGTTTAACAAGGAAATTAAGAGAGTCAAATGGTATTATGGAATATTTCAACCACAACTACATTCTGCACTTCGCCAGAAAGGTTATGAGGTGAAGCTAGGGTTGCCATCAACTGATGATATCAAAGCAGGTGACTTACTAGTATTAGATGATCTATTACGTAAAAACAAATCTTCAAAGGATGTAACTGAAATGTTCATTCAAACTGCACATCATAGGGAAGCTTTTATTATCTACATCACCCAAAACATTTTCGATGAAGGGAAAGAGCAAAGAGCTAGAAGTTTGAATACACATTATTTGGCAATATTTAAAAATCCAAGAGATAGCAGTCAGATACATCATCTCAGCAGACAGATATTACCTCAACAACCTAAAGTACTTTCAAAAATATATGAAGATGTAACAAAGAAACCACATGGCTATCTATTTATTGATATAACCCAGGAATGTCCGGAACGACTTCGATTTCGAACAAATATCATACCTAATTCCGCTGAACCAATGACAGTTTCCTCGGTTCACAGTTAGTTTTAAGCAATGTACTTTGTTGCCTTATTATTTTCAAACATGTCGTATTCAGAGATGGTAGTCATTCCTCAAGAGGAGTATGTACAATTGACTACATTACAAAGTGCACAAGAAGTCAAAAATATAGATCAACCTATTACGAATCAACTTAAGGAACTAACACAAAAGGATATGGAAATTCAGAAGATTAAGGATCCCTATCGACGAACGCAGTTTGCAGCTGAAAACATTGATGAGAGGCGACAGATTCGTGAGAAGTTGCGACGATTTATAATCTTGTCAACACCTCGACCATATCGTGTGCGCGCTGAGCGATTATTTGACTTCATTGATCCACATGTGAAGTTCAATGAGAGAGGGGAGATAATAGATGAAACAACTGGTGATGTTATTAGAAATAGTCACATCTTCTACAATATGCTGTCAGAGATGTAAGGCGAAAACTAGGTGCACCACAAGGGTGGACATATTTTCAGAAAATTTTATCTGATCAAAATGTACCTCACAATATTATTGGAGGACCGACTGTGAATGAGTTGGATAAGGGTCACTTACAAGATGGATCAAAAAGTAAAACACCCACGATGGCGGTCAAGCGAGAGATTCATGATCCCGATGATCTACAACCAAAAAGAGCTACTAGGCGCTCAATGCGTGTTGCGAAGGAGTATAGTAAATATCAAGCAAATATGAATTAAGCCTTGCCTCTCTGATATCATGTCCTTACAAAAATTTTGCTGTTGTTTGAAATCTGCGCTCAAAGGTAAAGCAGAAGAGGGCATAGAGGTTGATATCAATTGTGTTAGCAGTTGCTGTGCGAGTAATACGCGTGCAAATCAGAACAAAGACGATGAGTACAGCAGTGAAACTCAAAAAGATTTATTACGACTTAAATCACCCCGCAAGTTTCAGTCGTCTGGAGGTTCTAGCCCGTGCAGCAGGTGTGGGGATAGAGAAAGTCAAGAAGTGGTTAAGGAGTCAACCGACTTACACTCTTCACAAAAATGCGAGAAAGCGGTTTCCAACGGGAAAATATGTTGTTAACAATATAGATAGTCAATGGCAAGCGGACTTGGCTGACATGCAACAGATATCACAGTACAATGATGGCTATAAATACATCTTAACCGTAATAGATATTTTATCTCGCTATGCTTGGGCACGTCCGCTGAAATCTAAACGAGGACCAGAAGTTGAAGCGGCTTTTCAGAGCATTTTCGATGAGGGGTGTGTTCCGCAAAGAATACAGACCGATCAAGGGAAGGAATTCGAAAACTCTCATGTTCGAAGTCTCCTTAAAAGTCATAATGTTGAATTGTTTAGTGTCAAAAGTGCTTATAAAGCTGCCATGGTTGAGAGATTCAATCGCACACTGAAGACAAAAATATGGCGCCATTTCACTGCAAAAAATACACATGTTTGGGTAGGTGAGTTGCAGAAATTTGTTAAGAATTACAATGAAAGCTACCATCGAATCATTAAGATGAAACCAGTTGATGTTACCCCAGATAATGCGATGGATGTATGGCTTCGATTGTATGATAAGAAAGCGAAAAACATTTCCAATGAAAAGAAAATAAATGTTGGTGATAGAGTTCAGATTTCAAAGGTAAAGTCTACATTTGAGAAGGGGTATCTACCTAATTGGACTGAAGAAGAGTTTTTTGTAGATGAAGTAAATACAAAATTTAGACCCACCATGTATAAATTAATAGATTACCATGGCAATCCAATTGAAGGAAAATTTTACTCATATGAATTGCAAGTAGTAGACAGAAGTGAGGAGGTGTATATGATTGACAAAATAATTAGGAGGAAAGGTCATGGCAATCAAAGGAAATATCTAGTTAAATGGAAAGGATATCCTGATTCATTCAATAGCTGGATAACGCACCAGGATCTACAAAATGTGGAGGTGGGAGACACCCGTAACTTTTATATAGCATGTGACTTTTATGTAGCACCCCCTCTAATATAGCATGTGACTTCTTCAATATATGAGTTTAACATGTCTACTAACTACAACATCATTCTTCCAAGCAACAGCAACCCCAAGATATTCCCAAGTAACAAACCATCTCTATACTCTGTTGAATTCGCTAATGCAATTACTCTGCATGGACCCCATGAAGTTGCTCTAACTGAAATTACTTATTACATCGATATCAGTTTGCTAAAAAGCAATTATTTTGAATTACATAAAGAAGTACGAGAGAAGGATGATTGTTTTCGCATATTTCACAATAGTCTACATGGTACATGGGCTTTTCATCATCTAACTTTACATCTTTTTTCAACATCTTTACCATCTGTCCAAAACATGATTAAAATTCAAAAGGCATTTGCAACGTCAACTTTTGATTCTAAGGTTCCCACAATGAGCTTGCAAGATACAGAAAAGGAAATCGGTAGAATGTTTGAACGAATAAATGATCTCTTTAAGCTGACTTTGAATAAATTCTACAAACCAGTCATAAAGGGGTCAACAAAATTGATGAAGGAAGGGAAGCATGTTCTTCTTGTATTAGGTAAGGATTTGAGTCATACTTTTCGGTATTCCAGAACAACTTTCTCATCAAGGTATTGGTACAATGGACGTGGGTGGAATTCGGAGAGGAAAGTCACTGATTTTCAATGTAGAATTGTGCCATTGTATGCATTACAAAAAAGGAGCATCCGAGTAAAAAATAAATTTGAGGTCATTAGAAGTGTTGAAGACTTTGCAAGAAAGTTTCAAGGATCAGTGCCAGAAACGTTAATAACTTGTGAATATAAGAAAGAGAAAGTAACTTTATTTACTGTTGAAACGGAGGCAGAATTTATTGTTTTTACTAAAAAGACACCATTGGAAAAGTCTGAGTCCGCTGTTATTGAATTCGGATCTGAAATGATTGGGATGTTTAAGGGCCTTGAAAGCGCACCTTGGTTGACAGAATTAAACGATACATTCAAGGTTCAATTGTCCTCTTCTAAACTCAAAGCATCAACAAATGCTTCATGGGATATCCACGTATATAGCGAATACATATTGGGTGATGATTTGTCTACTTCCAATGAACTTGTAAAAAGAGTTAATTTGAACATTGAAAGCTTGAAAACGCCATCTGAATTGTGTACAAAGTTAAATGAGTTTGGTGTAGATTACCTTGATGCAGATGAATATCACTTTTCTTATGACCCACATAAGAAACGTATGATTCTAAAGGTAGGGAAGAACTCTCTTATCAAGCTGGATAGCGTGTTAACGACCACATTGGGATTCTCAAAATCAACTATTTATGAAGGCACATCAATAGGCGATACAGCCCCATCACTAGAGCGTGATATAAGTAACTTATACGTCTATTGTAACATTATTGAATATACAAGGGTTGGCGACATTGAGGCCCCACTTCTGCGCACATTTCCTCTCTCATCCGTAAGGAAGCAACTAATCAATCGAGAATTTTTTAACACAATGTATCTACCAATCAGCCGAAATTACATCAATAGAATTGACATATCAATTCATGATGACGCAGGAGAAGTAGTACCGTTCTGTGGTGGTGTTACTGTTTTGACCCTACATATTAGGTCACGAGAATAAGGCTTTACGCTATTGTGACTTCCATACTTATTCAATAGTCATAATGACAGGCATTTACAGTAGACCATCATATCAGAGCGGTTATCCCGTGTTTGTTGGAGGT
Source organism: Prostheceraeus crozeri (assembly GCA_907163375.1). Lineage (NCBI taxonomy): Eukaryota > Metazoa > Platyhelminthes > Polycladida > Euryleptidae > Prostheceraeus > Prostheceraeus crozeri. The sequence goes on from CAJQUW010007130.1 coordinate 95,595, forward strand.
AGACGACAAGTTGGAGGAGGCATATTTGGTGCACTAAGACGTATGGTTCTTCCAACACTCAAAAAGTATGGCGTACCAATCATGAAGCGTGTTGGAAGCAGGGCTTTAGATTTTGGTGCAAATGTTGCAGCTGATGCGCTTTAATGTGAGGATATCGGTGAATCTATGAAAATGCGCGCGCAGCAATCTGCCATAGACGCATTAGATGATTTAACAAAGACGAGACGTACAGTTCGGAAGAAGCGTAGGAAGTCAAGACAAGTTGGATCCGGTCGAGTTACTAAGCAAAGACGCAGGAAAAGTAAAAAGCCGACTAGAGCAGCATGTTCTAAATCTAGACGTCGAGTGAAAGTAAAAGAAAGCGCAAACGAAATTCCACAGCGACTAGAAACAAGTCAAAACGAAGGAAGACAACATATTTGTAGAGCTAATACGATGCAGAGTATCAATTCGGCTTTGTGTTTCTTCGATTCTCCCCCCCATCAGACGGACATCATCTCCTCAACAATTGTAGACATAGTCCCCACAACAAATATCGATGGTAACCAACAGCCTATTCAGTTTGATATACCTGCCAATCCTCAAGATTCTATTGACTGCCAATCCATTGATTTAGAATTGTGTATACAAATTAAGAAGACTGATGGTACCAATATTGATTCAACTAAGGATAAAGTGGGATTGACAAATCTTCCTATTGCCAGTCTGTTCTCAGATGTGTATCTAATATTGAATGACAAACAAATTGAAGGAGGGGATCGTGCATATCCATATGGAGCATACATACATACAATGACGCAATTTCAAAAGCAAGCTAAACAGTCACACTTGCAAGTTTCTTGGTGGTATGATGATCAGCAAGGGAAATTTGATGATGTCTCAAATGCAGGATTAAAAAGACGAATGGATTTAACAGCGGATTCAAAGGAATTATACTTGAAAGGACCTGTCTATCTTGATTTTCTTCGTCAATCTAGATATCTGCTATCACAGGTTAAAATGCAAATAAAATTTATTCGTGGAAATCCTGAGTTCGCGTTAATGGCTTTTGGAGCTACAAACTATCAAGTCAACATAAGAAATGCCGTGCTCAATGTAAGGCGAGTAACAATGAACCCGTCAGTCATCAACGAGCATGCGACAGGATTGAGGAAAAACAATGCAATATATCCAGTTAATCACAGTGTGTTGACAAACTTCACAATTGGTGCGGGATCATCCTCACATGCCTACCCAAATCTTTTCCCACTGCAATGCCAAAGGCGGTGTATATCACATTTGTGGAAAATGAGGCATTCATTGGTGCTTTTGAAAAGCATCCATTTAATTTCCAACACCTTAACGTTAGTAAACTAGCACTCTTTCAGGATGGAAAATTTGTTGCTTGCAAAGCTTATGAGCCTAATTTTAAAGATGGTAAATTCGCACGTGAATATGGTTCTACTTTCACCGCCCTCAACATGTTTAATACAGATGATTCAAATGGAATTACAATGGATATGTACAAGAATGGCTACTTCTTCATTATGTACAACCTCACAGCAGATGCAGATCTAGGTGGTGAAAGCGTAGGAGTTACAAAACCTGGAAATCTACGACTGGATGTATCATTTGAGTCACCTTTGAAGAAAACAATTACTTGTCTCATTTATGCTATCTATGATAGCAAAGTTGAGATACAAGAATGAGAGACGTGACTGTCAGCTATCAGAGATGAGTAACTTAAGCAACATAGAAATCTTGAGGAAAATGAGGAAAGCTCATCCCTACTCCAAGACAATATTTCTCAATGTCTTTTCTAGAGATAATTTACCTGATTCAATTCCTTTCTATCCTTGTTCGCTTATCATCAATACGGATACCAACAATCTTCCCGGAAAACATTGGATTGCTGTATACATCAATCGTTATAAGGTGGCCGAATATTTTGACTCTCTTAATCAACCTCGTTTACATGATATCGCATTATGGATGAACAGGTTCTCCTGGGCTGTTAGGAAAGTGACATCGTTCCCACTTCAAAGTAATACATCTCTAATGTGCGGTGGCTATGTACTCTATTTTGTCAACGAGAGACCATTGAAAAATAACTGTAAAAGTGCTTTAGAATTATTTTCAAAAAAAACTGTGATAAAAATGATGTAATTCTTACTAAATATGTCGAAACAGTTTTGAAATAAAGTTTTATGTTGTATCATTAACTTGCTCTCTTTTTTTCCAAAACAAGGGTTTATAAGGAAAACAAAAACATGTTCATATTTCATTATCTATTCACATATATACAAAATCTACAATTTGGTTTTCATGAAACATTTTTTCAAATCACATATGATGGGAGGCACATCACTTATGTCTTTAATGCCGGTTATCACAATCTTTCCATTATGGAACACATGAACATGATATGGATGCCAGTTAGTCAATTGAGCTGCTGGAAATAACTCCACTTCATAAGTTAGATTATGTGATGATGTAACTTTACGGAAGTCATAGTGATAGTGCAATTCACATAACACGGTCTTTGTCTTCACTTTCCAATCAGATAATGAATCACCAAGTAAATGTTCCAAAGTAAAGTGTAGATATGAGAGATCACCTTCCATGACCCTTCCAATACATTGGATTGTTCCATTTGGAAAGAATAGGATAGTGAGAGATTTATCCTTCCTCTGAATCCTCCATGTTAACATTGAGGGTCTTCCAAGATGTAAGCTCGTTGTCGGCTTCAATTTGCGTTTTATCAGCAACCATTGTTTTCAGTTGGGTATACTCTTCTCGATCTCTTGTAGATTGAGTTTTGAGTTTGCTTTTGTAGTTAACATCCGATTTACAACTTCCAACCGTTTGATATCCTCCATCTTTAGTAAATGACGTTATCTGTGGTAGTATCTCCCCTGTAAAGGTTTCCCATGTGACGTCACTGAAACGAAAAAATCGATATTCAACATCTTCCCGCTTTGGTGAGCAGACGTATAGTTTGACTGTTGAATCACACTTTACCCATACCTTGTCATCGAGAGGAATCTTGATCCGAGTCCTCCGGTTGCCAATGAGATTAGCGAAGTCTTTCAGTGAAGGCAATGAGTCAATACTAATGCAAACGCCACTATGTTTTCGAACACTATTTGCTATTGAATGACGAAATGCTATTCTTTTAGAATTTGTTATGTGAACGTTTTGGACGTCACTAAGTTTCCATGTTCTTATGTAATGAGGCATGTTCCGAAAGCTATGTTTGAAATTTGAGTTTAATGTTTGCCTAAAGTTTGTTATTATATTAGCTCAACTTATCGGAATGATGTTGAGTACAAATTCTTCACATATTCATTCACATTAGGACTACTTATTTATTAGTAATCATTTCTACATATCGGAAAGATGTAGAAATTTCAATTTTAGTAAGACTACTTATGTATTAGTAAGTGTTGCTACATGTCGGAAGATGCAGCAATCGCAAGATCTATTACAAGTGGAATATTATATTGTTTTTATTTAGACTTATTCTACATCACCTGTGACAGGAAGGCATCTCCTTCTCTTCGACGGTGGGGGAAGACCTAGGCTGTAGTGTCCATATGGTAATGATAAATTTTTATCCAGCCAACAGCGCTTATCCTCCCAAAGTAAAAGACCTCGCTTCCTAAATGATTTTGTGTTAACTATGTGATTTTTTGAATTTATAATTGTCATATCTTCAGTTGTATCATTCTCACTATAATAGACACTCCTATAGTCATTATGTTTCAATTTTTTAACTGCTGCTCTCTGAATTCCTTTTGCACGTTTGATGCTATGATTCGTAGAGTCTAGATATTTCATTGAATACATTTTCGGTTTTAGTAGGATCATTTCCTTAAGCAACTTTCCAGCACACTCATCCTTAAAACAACCTAATCTAGCTTTGTTTGTAGTTGAGTATAGTCGGTGATGACTGTCATAGTTTGAAGAGTCAAACTTTTCACCGAAGTATAGAAGTATATCTTCCAGACGGACAGATGGTGATGTGTATAAACATAGGAAGAAACTGTCGGTATCACCTCCACAAAGCCGCGTTCTATTTATCGGTGGACACCCTTTTAGATCATTGTAATATAATTGATACATTTCCAACTTACTATAGTCAAGTACTGCTTGACCAACATATATTAATTAATTTAAAACTATTGAAGGTTTGTACATTTACATACCAACCACATCTTCATCAATTATTTTGTGTTGAACATAGAGAGGATGATTTGACAATTTCAGTAGTTGTTTCTCATTGTTGACTAGTTTAAATTTTTTCCTTCTCCTTACATTTTCCATTGTTTTACCATATAAAGAATTATTTTTCAATTTATAGAATGACTTTTCGAAGTCAGTATTTGATTGAGCCCTCTTTTGAGAGTTCATATCAATATACCTTTTTAACCAAGGTTTTTGTGTGAATTTTGTGCCACTATGAATCTTTTTGATTCTCATGCCCATGGTCAAGTAAAATTTTAAAATTGAGTAGTGGACTACATAATTTTCCCTATCAAATTGATGGAGCAGAAGTTTCTTGAAAAAAGAAAAATGTGTATTTGGTCTTACTTTTTCATATAGATTTTTCATATAGTGTGAAAACATTCTCTTTTCAATCATTTGCATTTCTGGAGCTAATGGGAAATCGGCAGTGTCATCATGAATGGCTGCAGGATACTGTAAATCTAAATCAAAAATGTAGCCAATTTCACCATCATCATCTATATTTTGAACATTTTCTTCATTTAAAAAATTATCTAATTCACCTTCATTCAACCATTTGAAATTTGAGTGGGGTAGATTCCTACTGAGTGAAGAACCGTAAAGGTTATTAACATGTAAGTAGGTCAAATGTCGACTTTCATGTGTATTATTTCCTAATTCTTCAATGCGTGCACGCGCTCGGTGAATGTTGGTGAAAGTCATACCCCCTCAAATTCCTCGTTCAAATAGATTGTACATATTTTCATCTTGTATGTAGTGTGGGGGATCATTGGAAGAGAAATTTAGTGCTGAGGTAAAGCTAAGATGTGGGAGACTGACAAAATGCACAGGGTCGACTTCATCCTCACGTTGACTCAATGCTCTAAACACTTCAAATATGTCTGCCAACAATAAAACATCCAACTTCAGATATGCCAGCATGTAATCACCAAATGTGCTACAATTAAATTCAATCCATGCCTTGTTAGCGTGTTCATATTCACTATCGGAACAGTGCTCACGAGTAAGATCATTATAGAATTCAAATTGTGGTGGTAGACAGTCTTCCGTCAACATGTTTAAGTTTTTGAAGTATGAATATGGAAACACTCCCTTCTGATATAAAACATTATCACTTAATTGTGGAAATTCTACCCTTAATGTCTCTACATGCTCATACGTTTGCAAGCCCTTGGCTAATTCACTCAAGGATGCACTTAGAAATTGATATGAGTCTAAGAATTTTAGTTTAAAGTATACTGTCTTCCCTTTGTATTCATTTACAGGGACACTGGCGGATAAAGTTATATATTTTTCAGCAGTTGCTGCTACAATATCTAATTTCCAAGATTTCATTCTTCCAATCGCTTTATAGCAAACGATGTGACAATCAGAATTTTTAAAGTTGTGGAAAAATATGGGGAGCTTCCGTCTGTTAAGTCTTAACCGGAGATTGCATTTCCTACATATTGTTTGCCTATATCGTCCGGTGATATGATCATGATCACGAACTTTTATGACTTCATCGCTGAATTTCGATTTACATTTGTTGCAACATTCTGCATTCTCATGGCGTGCTTTTTCATCCGCTGATAGTGACATTGGCTGCCTAGTTGTTGCACATTGGTTGTCATATAAGTCTTGGGCTACAGTTTCTAAGTGGTGCAAGAAACTAATAATGCAATTGTCTCCCTCAAAGAGGTAATACTTGTTTTCAAATTTCGATTGAAGGGCATTATGCCAGACATGATAAGCTCCAATGGCCGCAGGTTTATGTATTTTATTATCAATGTAGCACTCTATATCTGCATAAATTACTAAAGGAGGACTTAGTTGATATTCCACGCTACTTGTTAGTACTTTTAGATCCGATGGCATTTTTTCTATTTGTGCTTTTCCTCGAATGCAAAACTGGAAGTGTCGTTCTAGTGTTGTCTTATATGTGAATGACTGAGTGCATCTTTCGCAGAAGTATTTGTCTTTTTAAAGTTCTCCTATACAATCTTGACAGCTTTGGAATTCCACAATAGTGTGCTGCTCCATTGTTTAGAATTAGCAAAATATTAACCGTTTGCCTGCCAGTAAAGTTACTATTGTAACGAACACCTTTGAGTCCATTTTCATAAAAGTGAATGTTAATTTTAATATCATTATTTTTCTCAAATTTTGGAATATCTTTGATTGATACTGGTGTGGAAATGCCTTCCATATTTAACTCAGATGTCCACTTACTATATGATTTTACTTCACTCCTTGAATAAGGTACTTCATTATAATGCAATATTGATAAAACTGCATATAGGAAGCAATCATTTGCATTTGAATTAACATTAATGACAGCTCTAGAGTTTTTTAACTTCTTTGGTTGAGGAAATGATTGTCCACCTGACAGTATTGGACTTGTTATTACATTGAACTCTATATTTTGTACATCATCTATAATCCAATTGCTACCCTTTTTTGTGAAGGCTTCAATATGATTTATTAGACTATTTAGATGATCCTGAAACCAAGCATCATAGTCATAAATATAGTTTGAGGATGATGAGGTAAAGTGTGCGAGAAAAGTTTCTTCTTCTTGAGGATTAGAACGGACATAACGAATTTGTGCAATCAGACGACCGCGCAATTGATAGCTCCTTAGTAAGTCAGACACTAAATTCCCTAACATGGAACGCATGCTTTCTAAGAATGATGTTATGTCCACAGTAGGTGTTGTTGGCGTGATATCATACACACGTGCATGACCATTGAGTGCGCTTTCGCTGAGACTAACACTTCCATAGTTATTATGCATATTCATCTCACTATTTGTATTATGTACATTCATATGCTGTCGAAATCTACTTATAGAGTTATACGTTTTGCCACACCGAGAGCAGTATTGCATAAAGTTTTGTATGTTAGTTGAAGCGCTGGTTGTTGGCTTAGAAGTAGATCTATTTTGATTATTTGAATTTGACTCTGTTATGCTATCATTCGGTTTATTATTGCATACAAGTTTATGCCTCTTAAGATTATCTATCCTATTCGTCTTATATGGACACTTGCTACATTGATACGTTTTTCCTAACTTACAAAATTTTTCATGACGTTGCAAATTGCCTATGAGAGTAAATACTTTTCCACACTTGGTACAGACAACCATGATTATTGATGAGAATTGAAATTAGCAAGCCCTTATATACAACTACCATCTAATGACGTCAGCGTCATCACCAGCCAATACCATATGTTCCGATCTGTTGTAAAGAGAAAAGACATACAATTTCAACAATTATTTTTTTTTCAAAATAGAAGAAAATAGAAGTCAAAGTTACAGTTTAACGCATTTGACAATACCACTATGGTATAGTTTTAAGTGACTGCAGCGGTCACTACAGCCACCCAAATCGTCCATCCTCGTAAGGCGCACTCTTCTGATACCATTTTGGGAACACTCGAGGTGCACAAGCGTTTCTTTGTTATGCTGTTGGCTGGTGGTTACTTGGGAGGCCAACAGGAGGTTTGATTGAGTAATATTTCTTAGAGACTCAATCAAACCTCTATTGTCCTCCTTTAACTTCACCTCGCGGGCCTCAACCTCCTTCAGGCGCTCTTGGCAACGACGGAGTTGTACCTCAACGTCATCTTCTACTGTCGCGTCGAGATCGACATTATACTGCCGAACAGGGAGAGCAGCTGGAGGTGCGGGCACAGCAGCGTGAGGGGAAGGATCTGCGGCTGGGATCGGAGAGGAAGGAGCTGCGGCTGGGATCGGAGAGGAAGGAGCTGCGGCTGGGATCGAAGAGGAAGGACGCAGTGGAGACAACGGAGCCAGTGTCATCATCGGCGATAAAGGAAGGCGCACACTCCAGCTCGGAGAAGCCCGGATGTAGCTGAATGACACCTCCTCCTGAGATGCACACATCGCGGAGTCCTGTAATCGAAAGAAACAATTTTTTATCATCTATTTAGCATTTTACTATTGATGAGATACAAAAGTGAATTTCTCTTACCTCCGGCTGGATTGTGACCTTCTGACCGGATCTAATCTCTCTCTCACGGGGCAACGAGTCATTCTAAAAGATAAATCAATCTATTACAAACAAAAAACATTAGTAGTAAAGTGAGTTTCGAAACATATATTAATAGAAAATTCTGTACTCATGCAGTTGACCAACTTTGATACTTACATTTGTAACAGGATCATCATCCTCATCGGAAGAAGATGTCGGGGAAGAGGTCGCTGACGACGTTTCCTCATCAGATGAAGTCGCTGACGAGGTTTCATCGTCCTCTGATGAAGACTCCCGAATCGAATAGGGCTTTTTTTCATTGTCTTCCACCGACGTACTCGTCGCTGGCGTTGATAGGAAGCTGCGATGTTTCCTGAGGGACAGCGATCGCACAACCTGCAGCGAAAAATAAGATAACATGTTCGCAACTCATTGAGAAGCATACATGTTCTTGGAAATACTTCATGCATTGAGAAATATTATTGACAAATAAATAAACAATGACACTTACGGGACTGGGAAGACACTTCTTCTCCGGTGTAGGCAAACGGGGTATACTGTTCACACCTGTTAACAGCTGAAGAAAAGATCATATTCAATTACACATAAAGAGCTAATGAATAACTTTAATACTTACATTTCTCAAGCATTCAGCCGCTTTCTCCTCTTACAAACTGACACAAGTCTGTTGAGGCAACTCACTCTGAAATGTTGTGACAATGTTGAAATACTTTTTACATGGTAGAATAATTAACGGAGTAAATGTATTCTCACATTTTTAGAATTACTTTTAGAATTCACTTTTTTTGAATTAAGACCTTGGTCTTCTTAGGAGGAGGCACCTCATCATTATCCTGAAATGTTTAAACGATATGGTTTTATGCATAATGGACCAATAATTAATTTATTCGGTTTTAAGAAGCTATCCTTTGAAGGTATTATGTATGATTGACAGAACTCACCTCAAAATCACTTAAGGTGTCATCGATGAGCTGTCGTGACTTGGGGGCTTTCTTTGGGACTCGGGACTTGACAGGTTTCTTTATTGCTGTAGGCTCATCAACCTGAGAAAGGACACCTTCCATCGGCCTCTCCTTTTGAAATAACCGCTCCAACCTCCTCTTTTCAGCCTTTGAGGTGAGGTTGATGCCCTTCCTCCCATTTTGCTGAGCACATGGTGTGTGCTTTTCAATGAATGCCTTAGAGGCTTCGGTATTAACCTTTTCATTACTCTGGTTATATGAATTGCAAGTTAGGCAGTACAGATACGTACAGTCACTTTTGAAGATGCAGTTCTTGTGACCGCTCTTATTAGCATGTCGAACGGGTAATTGACATGTTTCACAGAAGTGAAAAATTAGGCGCTGTCGTGCAAGACTCTCTTGTCGGACCATCTCTAAAGAGGAAAAAAATTTGATTATAATTTTATCTCTTATTAAATGAGAACTCATTTATATATCATCAACAAAACTCTATGAAGTACTACCTTGATATTGAATAAATCTTAGAAAGAATTGAAATCTGAAGTTGAAATTGAAACCGAAAGTCGAAAATTATATATTTATTCGAAAAGGGTTTGCTCATAAGAAGAGTTGAAATTTGGAAACAGCTGATTTACAATTATTTAATTTCGAAATTAATATAATAGAATCAAAGTGAAATTTCGAAAATTTCAACCAATTCTCAATTTGTTTAATTAAACAAGCTTGAATTTTATACATCTGTTAGCAGATGACAGACTGAATATTTAAAATGGATGAAGGCTTTATTTAGGTATCTTTTATTTATAAACAAACTGTGAAAATCTTGTTGATTTAAATACACTTACATTTAAACTGATATATTCATGTCTCTCGCTCAATGACTTAATTTAGGATGAAAAATTAAAAAAACATGGTTAATAATGTAACATAAAGTGTTCCTATCCTAAAACCCAAGCTTCTATATTTAAAGTTATTTGGTTATAAGAACTCAATAATGTTTCTACTCCCGAATATCCTATAAAGTAGCACAACATGGTAGTGAAACTCACTTCAGAATTGTAGTACGAATCGGAGAACGGAGGAACGAAGAACGATGTCCGCTATGGACACTGAATTATTTGAAAATGAGTGAAAATTCGTTGTGTGCAACTTCTTTATATATGAAATTGACAAAGCAACTATGAACAAAGATCTTATGACATCACATCCTTGAATTGGTACGGTTAAACAAAATTGATAACTGAAACAAAAAATTAAACAGCTGGATTATTTTTAAACTTATAAATGGAAGTGCCATCAAATGTGTTGAAAGATTTCTACATGTAAACAGTATAGTGAATTCAAAGCAATATGAACTGATGGACTGATCTATTACTTTGATATACATGTTATTATTAATAGTCATATAATGATTCATATTTGAAGATACAAAACGTGTGATTTGAATATATCATTAAAATTTGAATTAAGTGCTAAATTTCGAAAATTCAAATTTCGCGCCAAAATTTAAATAATTAAATTTAATGACATGAATTTAAAGACATCAGATGCTTGAATTGTTTAAGAAATTGTAAATTTCAAATTGCGCGCCAAATTTCGAAAATTCAAATTTCGCGCCAAAGTTTAAATAATCAAATTTAATGATGAGGGTTAGGGTTAATGTTAGGGTTAGGTTTAGGCTTAGGGTTAGGTTTAGGGTTAGGGTTAGGGAAGCAAGAAGAGTATCTATGGCACGCGGAAACCATGGGTAAATAAATTTTCGCGTGCGAAGTGCACACGCGAAGCGCACTGGAAAATTTATTTACCCTATAATCCGAAAAATTTCGAGGGCCCCCTAAGCCGTGTATGAAGTGTATGAAGGTCAAAGGTCAAGGTCAAGTGTAGAGGTTTGTATATTATGGTCACTTTTAGTTGTAAAACTTTAACTTTGAAAATTTGTAAACTTAGTCATTTTTGTAAAAAAACTTGGAATTTTTCAAGTTGCATACAGATGCATACAACTAGGATTTTTTCATCAAATGGGTACATACAATATATCATTCGAATGCTCTTTTCATGCTGATTCTAATGGTGTATTGTATGACACATGTATGACATATAACTAGAGAGCTACATGCCTTTAAAGAATGGGCTAAAAACTTAGTGAATTTAAAAATCTAACATTTGTCTGCTTCCATACAGTTGCATACAACTAGGATTTTCCCATCGAATAAGTACATACCTTATATCATTCGAAAGGTCTTTTCATTCTCATTCTTATGGTGTCGTGTATGACACATGTATGATATCATCCTGGACTGCTACAAGCATTTTAAAATTAACAACATAACTGTTTCTTTAAAAGTTATATGTTCCTATTTATTTCAAGTTGAAGTCTTCATATTTGATTTTTTTGTTTCAATTCAGTTATTGAACATCATTAATTGTAGATAGTTATTCCCCTTTCCCATTCAGACCTTAATTGAAGACCGATTTGTGAAATGATAAAACAAGTCTGTTCATATATACAAATGAATATTAAATAAAGAGATTAAAAAAACACACTAAATGTCATCAAGGTAAGGAAATGGTACAAGTTTTTTCAAGTCCACTTGTACATGGATCCTGATCTTCTTGGGCGCACGGGGACAGCGACGTGGTGTGTCAAGGTCGATGACCGAAAATTCGAGAGCGGTTGTGAGGTTCCGCTCGTTCGGCTCCATCCTCATGAACACCCGTTTGGTGTGGCATTTCTTCGGCGCGTTCTTCACTTTGACCGTGACCCTTCCATAAAGTGGCGTTCACATGGACTTCTTATTCATGTGACGCATCGTCTCGATTGATGCGTCACTGTCATCATCACTTGAGTAGTCGGGCGATGCAGGGACTTGGGTGAACACCACCGGCTCGTTTGATGTTGTCGATCGCTCCATCGGAGATTGGGGAGGTGTATTGGTACGTTCCACTGGCGAAGTGGTACGATCAGCAGTACCGTTCTCAACTGCGGCTTCCTGTTTGCGATCCATTATGACTTGTAGATTTAAAATAATTGTAACTTGTAAACGTGAGGATTAGAACCTTTGATAAGAATTGGTACAAACCTCGGACTTATATACTTTTTAAACAAAGGAAATCCTAACAGCCAATCAGAGATGTACCGAACTGCCCTAAAGTTTATTAACATATAAAGATGTCATTGTACCAAACTTTAAAGTTCATTTCCTCAAGAGATTATATTTTCCAACTTCTTATCCAAAAGCATGTCGAAACTCTTCTTCTTTGAAAATGGAAGTGAAACAATCATGGGTGGACGATTGGACATGGACATTCATCTCTCATGTGGCTGCAAATTGGCCCTTTGGAGGCTATTAATCGTAACAGCACTTCAAAGGCGCAACCAAATATCCGTCAAGTGTCCGCTTCATCGAATAGAACACGAGTTCACAAACAATGTCACCTTTTTAGAATGGAGCGACGATTTCTTGAAAATAATAGAGTCCCCTACGGGAAAAGACTTCTACACCTCACTTGTTTTTCAATCATAAATAATATTTACATCGTAAATATCTTGTCTTTTCACTTTAAACATAATTCCGAAATTGATTTTCATATTGGGAAGTAGTAAAATCATAAATGCACATTAAGGTTTCATATTTTCAATAATTATTACAAAGGTCACAATAGTCGCAATTGATCAAACTCATTCAAAATCAAACAACGGACGTCTATCGGTACGTACCCAAGTGCTCAGAACCAAGTCACACAAGTTCGCTCATAGACGTTCCGAAACACAGTGTACTCAACCGATTGTACCTATCCAGTAAAACAGATGTCATACAAGTTCCTATTCATAACACTGAATTATACATGTACCTATCCATGTTCCTATTCATAACACTAAATTTTACATGTACCTATCCATGTACCTATCCCACATGTAGTAAAGCACAGTTTTCACTACTAACAATCTTGTTGAAGGCTATCAAAATGGCAGTTGAACTTCGGTTATTAGCATAGAAATGTTGAACAATGCATCAAGTCTGGTAGGCAAATCCATCACGTTCACTCGAGAGAGTAGGTATCATATAGAGAGAGAGACATATAGCTTTATTACCCATATAACAAACAAGTATATGCGGTTTACAATCGTAATGACATCATCGTACAATTCAAGACAGTCATCTCCAGACATTTTAATACTAAACATCGTAAAACATACCCAAAAGCGACTCTCCCTGTCATCCTGTCTGCATTTCTGCCATCGAGTTGAGACTGTCACAATAAAACACTTGCTTCGAAGAGCACTGCGGTGTTGTGGTACACGTAAGTGATGACCTGTGCGAGTTTTTCTTCCTGAAGTGTCTTCATTTTTGGCTGGGATGAGATGGTGGAGAGGATGACAGCTTTTTCGCATGCCCAGGAAATACTTCTGTCCAAGGCCTTCTAGGTGGGTCAGGATCGGGGGTATGATTGATCGAAGTGACTTTGATGTGTAACTGTACCAGGCCGGTGAGGCGTATTTGAATAGATTGCGAATGTTTGACTGGTATAATTGAATCAGTCCGGTGTCCCTGCCTCCGTGTTTCTTTAATGACCTCAACCAGAATATTCGTTGGTTTCCCTTTCTGCGACAGTTCTCAACGTGCTTGTTGAATGTGAGATGCCTGTCAGTTGTTACGCCAAGGAGCTTGATTTCATTCACCTGTTTGATGATAGCGTTTTCGTTGATTGATAGGGGCTGGACTTTTCTATCTGATCTTGCGGTGATGATCATCTCGACCGTTTTATTAGTGTTCAGGGACATGTGGTTTTGGATGCACCATTGAGTGATGTTGTTGATGGAGTTTTGGGCAGATTCCTTGATGACAGTTTCGTTTCTTTCTAGGATGGACATCGTTACATCATCAGCATAAAGGTCATAGTTAGTGCAAGGTTTAAGGTCGGAGATGTACGTGATCGACAATCACGGACCCAGCACAGATCCCTGAGGCACACCTCCATGCACTTCCTTGATGTTCGAGTAGCTGCCTTTGAAAAATACTGTTATTCGTCGATTAGTCAGGAAGCTTCGAGTTAAGGAGATGAGAGCGGGGCTGATTTCCATACTCTTTCTGCTTCGCCAGTAGCCGGTCAGGATGCATTTTATCGAAAGCCTTTGACATGTCTGCCATGATGGCGCTGACATATGGAGCTCCTTCGTCGAGTGCTTTGGTTATTTTGTCGAAGATCGATATCAGGGCGCATGTAGTGCCACCTCCAGCGATGTAAGCATGCTGGTTGGAAAGGTGATTTGTCAGTTCACGACGGCAACGATTACAGATTAGTTTTTCAGTGATCTTCGACAGTGGTTCGAGAAGGAATATCGGGAGGTAGTCGGTCGCTTTGGAAGGAAAAGTCTTTTTCGGGATTGGACGCACTTTAGAAATTTTCCATGTATTAGGGAAGTTGCAGGTTGAGAAGATGTTACTGACTATGGACAGAAAGGACGTATGATTGCGTACCTCCCTCGCTTGAGTAGCTAAGATGGAATGTTGGTTAGGCTTGTCGATTTGTTAATATCAAGGGCCTCTAGTAGTTTGAACACTTCAGATTCAGATGGAGGGTGTAGGTGAGAGTTGAAAGGACACTCCAGATCGCTGCCCAGTTGTGGGCAGTCCGCGGTGGATGCGAAGTAGGAACTGAGTCTTTCCGCTGAGTCCTCTGGGCTGAGCCATTCTTCGTCGAGGAGGATGGCTTTAGGAATTTGGTTTTGCTCGGTTTGACGTTTGTTGAGCAGGAGGTTGGTGTTGCTCCACCACTGCCTCGGTTTGTTCTCTCCGTTCAGCTTCGAGTTGACGAATCTTTTCTTTTTTGTTGTTATTCGCTCATTGATGAGGTTATTGAAGAAGGCAACTTTGTTCATGTTTCGCTGCCGGAATGCTTGGCCCGTCTCCATTTTAGAATGGTCTCATCTATCCATGGAGATTGTTGCACTGATGAAATTGTTACATAGTGGCGTGATTGATTTAATACTAGGCCAATGGTGCTCTTTAATAACAATACTTGCTTGTCTACGTCGTTTTCAGTCATGATGTCACCCCAGTCCTGTTCGACCAGCAAACGCAATGCCTTTTCCTTGTCTTCTTTCACACTGGTCTTAGTGAGGTGGAGTTTGATCTGTCGCTGAGGATTTCTGGTCACTGAAATCCATGCGTGGTCTCCACGACTTGTGGGACTCAGTTTCGAAATTCTCCATGTTGAAGTGGGAAGGTCGCAGAAGATAAGGTCTAGGTGAGCCTCTTTCCTCGTCGGAAAGTTCACAATTTGGTTGAGGTTATGGGTCTCTACGAGCTCGTCATGTTTGAGGCTGTTGAAATCACCAACGATCACTATGTTTAAGGTCTCCTTAATCTCCCTGGAGATATAGTTGTTTAGGAAATCAAGTGTTGTATAATCTTCTGCGTTCGGAGGGTGATATACGACCACGACAGCTATTGATTTCGAAGAGTAACAAATGGTCGCGCATAATATGGATATAGTGTTTGTCGTTAAGGTGGAGGATAGTTTGAAAGTGAGTTCGTCTCTGATGTATAGGCAAACACCACCTCCTACGCGGTCAGGTCTGTCATTTCTCACAATTTTGAAATTGGGGATGCTGACTGTTTCATCGCCAATGTTATTGTTTAGCCAGCTTTCTGTGGCTGCAATGATTTCCGCGTTGTTGGCTATGGCACAGGCGTGTAGTTCCGGCGTTTTGTATCTCACGGACCTAGCGTTGCAGTACAAGATATTTGGAGGCTATGTGGGTTCTGTGCGATGTTGCGTAGAGATAGAATTGGCCGACGCTTTTATTTCAATCAAGTTTTTAGGATTGATACCCGCTTTACTTCGGTGTGTGAAGGCACAGTCGATTTGACGGCGAGGGGAAATCCAAACTGGAATTCTCCTTCTATCTTTAGTCTCACATGCGCGTCTATATAGTCGCCTGCACAGTTGTTTGCTTTAATTGGGTAAAGCGCGGTAGGAGAGATTTCGTCAGCTACATTGGTAACAGAGTGAGTCACAGGCACACAGTTCGCAGGCGATCGCAGGAGGTTGTAGTACCACAATTTGCGTCTCAGTTGGCGTTTGATGGGGAAACTTTGCTGTTGATTCAAAATATCAGCACGAGAGTATCGCAGTCTGGTTGACGTCATAGGGTTACTTGTGTAGGTCGTTTATTTCGGTCTGGGCCGGTACTAAAATGGCAAGTTGAAAGGAAGGTCGCTTTGTCACAATAGGGAATATGCGGCTGTGCGAGATAGCAGAGATGACATGAGTCTGTGGTTCAGCACCAGTAATTTGAAAGTTCGAAATTATCATAACAATTAAAGTGAAATGGATGTAACTGCCAGCAGGATGGGATAGTCTAGTCGAAGAGGAGTGTGATGGTGTAAAAAAAATATCAATTGTTTCGTCGACGCAGCGAAAGTTATCACAAAGACAGTGTCTTGTGCGTACTGCCAAACTGAGAGCAGCGTTGGACGTCCTCTCGCTACGGCTGCCGATGAAGTTGTGTCGGCATCATAGTTCTCAAAAACAGAATCAAGTACACATCAGGTATATGTACATCAGGTACACATTGAATTCAATATCAATGTTTGATATTCACCACATGTGTTGGTGATCACGAGATCCGGATAAATGATTAAGTGGAGAGTTTGATTTTGTTATGTTCTTGCTAGTTTTAATTTCTCAATCAAGAAGAGATATCTATGAAAGTATGACACAGCATTTTTGAAAAATTGAAAGACAGGATTCGATTGGAGATTCCCAGCTGACAGCTACCGAGCTGTCTGCTGCAGTGTTGCATCTTGTTCGACTACTTCTGCTCCATGTAGTATGTGCACCATGTAGTACTGAACACAACTGCTCCATGTGCCTTTAACGATGCGTCACAAAAAACATGGAATGATGAATCAGGTTTGATTCCCAGAAAGCCTCTTTTCAAATCCAAACTGGAGAGAAGAGGATCTCAACTTCAAATGAGCGTATTTGCTGTTCGATGCTTCCTACTAAAGGATCATCCCATCCAACCTCGTTCTCCCACAGCCTTTGTAGAATACTCTTTCCCCACGTAACAAAGGGGGCAAGTTGACCCAGTGGATCGAAAACACATGCCAAAAGACTTTGAAATCGTCTCTTTGTCGAAACGATCCCATCATTGACTTCAAATGATTGGACTGACAACTTACCGGAACTGGTATCTCAACTCAAGCCAAGAACAGATATACAGGGTGTTTCAGTGAAACCTGGTCAGTTTCAGCGGGTTCGTGTAAATTCAATCATAGTTCTATAGAAGTCAATGCCAGTACAAATAATAAACAATACTGGGAAACTTCATGTTAGAAAACTTCTTTTGAATAATTTTATCAATATAGGCTGTAAATAACATTGATATTATTTATGTGATAAGTCACACATAATTTATATTTGAAAATATCTTTCCTATGATTATTTGCTCTGTAGCAAGTCTCTTTAACATAAGTGTTCAGTTAGGAATGTTTTGTCAGTATGATTGGTTCCTAATTGGACCAATAATGAGACGAATTTGTAAAAATAACGATTTTCACTTCATTATTTCATTATTTTGGAAGCCCACAATACGGCCATTACTGTTGGACTCGCACATAAGCCACGCGGCGGCTCCGTGCGAACGGCTCGCACGAAACAGAATATTGAGCGCGTTGTTGATGCCGTCGAACAGCAACCGGAATCTTCACAGCGTAGACTATCAGCGCAGCTAAACCTTTCTGTATCCACCATCAACCGGATTCTTCACGAACGCGGTTTTCATCCCTATCGGCTGCGCCATCGTTACTCCTTTAACGATGAAGACTTTGAGTCGCGCGTTGACTTCGCCTCGGAGATCCTTCAACACCTTCAGCAAGATCCCGATATCTTGAAGCGCATTATTTTCTCTGACGAAGCTAACTTTCATGTGAACGGCCACGTGAACGGCTCGAACTACCGGTTTTATGCTCAAGAAAATCCTGGATTTGTTACCGATATGCCACTCAATTCGCCGAAAATCATTATGTGGTGCGGTGTCTCGTGGAATCAGATTTTCGGTCCGTTTATCTTGAAGGACGAGAATGGTGCAGGAACCACAGTAAACGGATCAAACTATCGAGCAATGATCAAAGATTTCTTTCTTCCTCAATTGCAAAATAATGAAGAATTTTTAAATGGTTCTCTGTTTTTCCAACAAGATGGAGCTACGCCGCACACCGCACGCGAAACTATCGACCGTCTGCGTGATGAGTTTTCCAACAATGTGATTTCTCTTTGGCCAGCGCGTAGTCCGAATCTAACGCCTCTAGACTTCTGGCTGTGGGGAACGCTAAAACACAGAGTGTATTCCACAAATATTCGCGATGTGCACCATTTGGAGCAGCGTTTGCGAGAGGAAATCGACTCCATTTCGACTGAAGAGCGACAGGCAGCACTTCTCGCATTCAAGGCACGACTCCATACCGTGTTGGAAGTTAGCGGACGCCATGTTGAATAAAATAACTTCTGTTGTTCCATCACTTAAAGCAATGAATTTTTACATTTAATTTCCATAGTTTTCATTGTTTTATTCATAAATCGTGACGATAAATCGAACTCATAAATCATAATAAAAACAACGTTCATAAATCGAACGAAGGCTGAAGAGCGCTCTCCAAATGAGAGCGATATCTATGGTGAATGCGTCGATAAAAGTAAATAAAAGCATACGGACATAAAATTCCCAGGTATTGTCTTTCGTTTGCAAAAAGTTCCGGTTTAACATCTTCATCATGGGTCAAATGGGAATCGATTGAAATCAGCCAGGTTTGACTGAAACACCCTGTATCTGTTTTATCATCAATCTCTAGTCCACTGTGTTTCAGTTTCTCTTTCACAGAATCTACATTCGAATTCAACTTACGCAAATTCAACCCCAGCCCCTTTCAACAATGTTGTAATCATAACAGCCAGTTCTGTAGCATCAGCGTCAGAATCTGAGCCACTCAAAAAATCATCGACATAGAAGGATTGAGCCAATTTGTTGTTGACTGGACCCTTCGTTTCCAAATGATGATGCAACATAGCGCTCAATAAAAACGGTGATGAAGGGCAGTCGCTTGAGCCTGTGAAGTTTCTCGATGCCGTCAAGATCAATCCAAATAAGCCGTAAATAGTCTCTGCTGTTCATTTACTTGAATCTGTATAAGTGCCTTTTCGATATCACTAATTATGCCAACTTTGGAGAGACGAAAGCGATGGAACAATTCAACCAAGTCAGGCAGAAGATTAGGACCAGTTTCTAGACATTCGTTTAGTGCTAGGCCATTAACACCTTTTGCACTAGCATCAAAGATCGGACGTACACGATACGTGGAAGTTGCACTACTCTTGATAACAGGGTGATGCGGCATATAATATGTCATTCTGTGATCTTGAGAAGTTTCTTCGACAAAATCATTGACAATTAACTCATCGATGGCTTTCGCATATATGCTTATCATTGATGAATCTTGGTGATTAAGCATTCTTTTGAGACGAGCGCAAGCGCTATAACGATTGTTCTTGTAACGGTCTATGTCAAACCCCTGACATCTAACTGCACTACTTAATAGCATAAAGCTATGCGGAAATGTTCAGCGTGCTTTGTATAAATGTTGCCAAGATTAATGTTAACTACAAATTCAAAATTTGCGAAGTATCAACCATGTGCTGACGCACAAATAGAGTATCTGAAAATACTTATCTTCGTGTTTTACAATTGGTGAGCCCGACGTACAAATGAAGAAGACCGAAGAATCATCCGACGCAATCAGTGCCGTCACAACAGTTAAACTTCCTATGTTTTCAACGACTGAACCCCTGACATGGTTCCGGCGAGCCGAAGTTCAATTCCGCCTCCACAACATTACACGCAGTTCAACGAAGTCAGACCATGTTATTCAATCGCTTCCCGATTGTGTGTTTACACAGATTTCCTCATGGTTAGATGAACAGCCGTCAGAAATTGAATATTCTGTTTTGAAGACATTCCTTCTTAAAAAGTTCATAATAACTCCAGCTGAGCGCACTCAAAGAATCCTGGATATGACAAAGCGTAGCAATGCTGATCAATCTCCTCGTGAACTCTGGGACGAAATCCAATCTTTAGTTCGTCTTCCTGAAATCGATCCAATAACTCAAAAGCATTCACGTCTGAATTTAGAGTGTCAAATTTGGTTGCGAACACTTCCTGAGTCCATTTGATCACTACTCAGAGATGCAGACGAATCATCTATCGATTCCCTTATTAAAAACCTGAATCTCTATCGATTGCGAATAAATCTGCACGATTCAACGCTGTTAAGACGTCGTTCACGTGGCATGAAGTATATGAGCTTGGCAATGAGTCAGTCAACCCTCATCAAGATGCATCTGGCATAAATGTCGCTAATTCAATGAAGATCAAAAGCAAATATATTGTGGCGCAACGTTCAAAGAAGGGATATAAAACACAGTCTGGCATTTGTAATTTTCACGACAGATATGGACCTAATACTCGCAGTTGTGTTGAAGACTGTCTATGGATCTCAAAAAACGGCTTGAGCGGTCGTCATCTTTAATGACGGCCGCAATTAGCAATGTCTTGCATGACAAAGTCTCAAAGTTATAAAATTATTGATGAACTATCTGGACGATCATTTCTGGTCGACACTGATGCACACTGCTCAATCATTCCAGTATCCTCCTCACAAACACCGCATCAAGATCCTAATGCTCCCGCACTCGTAGCAGCTAATGGATCACCGATCAAAGCTTACACTTTTCAAGAGGTAACGCTACGGTTCGAAGGACACACATACAAGTGGCAGTTTGTGGTTGCTGACGATCGACAATCGTTATTGGGTGATGATTTCTTGGCACACTATCAACTCCTTGTTGACGTGGCTCGTCGTCGTCATTGCAGCACTTCAGATAGAGCCTGTTTTGCTCGATGACATTAACAGTATTTCCCCACGAATCGTGGGTCACTACGGTCATTTATTCACTGAGTTTGCGGACGTGTTCCGTGCAGAGCTTAAACAGAATACCGGTGTCGCCGCAAAGCATGGTATCATGCATTATATTAAAACCAATGGACCTCCGGTGCACTCACGCTTTCGACGTCTTCCGCCAAACAAGCTTAAAATAGCAAAGGAACATTTCGCTGAAATGGAAAAGATGGGAATGTGCACAAAGTCAACCAGCCCATGGGCATCCCCTCTTCATATGGTTCCAAAATCTGATGGTTCTTATCGTCCATGTGGAGATTACCGTCGATTGAACATGCAAACGGAAGCGTATCATCCCCCAACTCCCAACATCACAGACATCACAGGCATCACAGCTAACCTTCTCGGAGCTACTGTGTTTTCCAAACTGGACCTTCTGAAAGGTTATTTCCAGGTTCCGGTAAACCCAGCAGATATACCAAAAACTGCCATAATCACACCATTTCCCGCTACTGAAATTGATTTTTTAGGCCATAATATTGACTTAATGGAATTCGTCCTCTTTCATGTAAGGTCGACGTTGGTAGCAAATTTCCTGTTCCTGTCACGGTAAAATCTCTACAAGAGTTCGTTGGAATGATAAATTATTACCATCGATTTATTCCTAATGCAGCAAGGATCATGAAACCATTATATGACGTCATTTCAAACAAGGCGAAAGTCTTACAATGGGGACAAAGTCAACAATTGGCGTTCAAAGCGGCAAGGAAAGCTTTGGCCAACGCAGCTGTTCTCGTTCATCCACTTCCGAATGCGCTTCTCGTTCTATCGACTCATGCCAGCAATATTGCCATCGGTGCAGTTCTCGAGCAAGTTGTGAAAGATCAACACCAACCGATTGCATTTTTCAGCAGGAAGCTTCGACAACCAGAATTGAAATACAGTACATTTGATCGTGAACTTCTCGCCGTATGCTTTTCAATTCGACATTTCAAGCACTTCCTCGATGGCGTAGAATTTCGCATTAGAACCGATCATATACCACTAGTGCAGGCTCTTGTCGAATCATCTGATGCTTGGTCAGCTAGGCATCAACGCCAATTATCAACCATAGCCGAAATGAACTGCACATTTGAATATCTTCCGGGAAAGTCTAACCCAGTTGCCGATGCTTTATCTCGCTTTGAAATTTCATCAATACATGTTGGAATTGATTACTCTGCAATGGCTTCTGAACAGCGTCTAGATTCTGAAACTCCAGCATATCAAACTGCTATTAAAAGGTTGAAATGGGAAGTAGTTCTTTTCGGTGATGGCCCTTCTACGTGACATAAGTACAGGTAGACCACGGCCATCGGTTCCCAAGAAATTCAGAAGAGAATTCTTTGATTCAATTCACGGAAATTCTCATCCATCTATTCGCTCATCTGTAAGACTAATCACATCGAAATTTGTGTGGCACTCTATGAAGCGCGATATTCGTCATTGATCACGTGCATGTCTTGATTGTCAAAAAAGCAAAGTGACTCGTCACACCGAATCAGGTATAGGTGACTTTCCACAACCTAGACGACGTTTTGGACATATTGTTGGACCAATGCCGATTTCAAATGGTTTCCGATATTTCTTTACCATCTCCGATCGATCAACTCGATGGCCAGAAGCAATTCCCATAGAGGATGCTACAGCTACTTCTTGTGAAGCTGCTCTTCTACATGCATGGATTGCGAGATTTGGAGTTCCGGATAACATCACTTCTGATAGTGGTTCTGTTTTCCTGTCTAGCCTATGGAAGGCATTGGGAACTTTAATGGCCACTCGTCTATATAACACGACAGGATATAATCCTGTATCCAACGGAATGATTGAGCGTGTTCACCGAACTTTAAAACAGGCGTTAATGTCAAGATGCGACAGTTCAGACTGGTTTTATCATTTACCCTGGGTTCTTCTAGGAATTCGAACAACACCGAAAGAAGGACTGCAGGTTTCATGCGCGGAGATGGTTTATGGAGAATTAGAAGGTTTGTGGTAGTACCTGGTGATTTTTTTCTGCAGGACGAAAGTGATGATGAGCTAAATCTCTCCCGACTACGATTTTTAGCCGAAACGTTTCGTCCGTGTCACCCATCCAAGGAAAACTCACGTAAAATCAGAGTCTCTGATGCTCTAAGGTCTGCTGAATATGTGTTCGTACGCAATGACGCCCACCGTCCGCCCCTTATTCATCCTTACAAAGGCCCATACAAGGCAATTGAAAGGAAACATAAGGCTTTCAAGCTGCGCATTGGTAACAAAAAGGACTGGGTATCCATTGACCGGCTTA
Organism: Prostheceraeus crozeri; assembly: GCA_907163375.1. Classification (NCBI taxonomy): domain Eukaryota; kingdom Metazoa; phylum Platyhelminthes; order Polycladida; family Euryleptidae; genus Prostheceraeus; species Prostheceraeus crozeri. The sequence goes on from CAJQUW010007130.1 coordinate 119,068, forward strand.
AACCAGCTTACCTCGACGATGATGTCAGAAGTGAAAATCTGCATACTCGCTATAGACGCATATCTCGCCCTCCATTACGACTTGGTATTTAATTGTTCTGATATTTTCAGTTATGATAACAGACCAAAGAATAAAAATCGCCAGACGTTTCGGGTCCAGACCCTTTTTCAATGGCAGAACACTTAATAATGAATGACTATATGAGTAATATGACTAATAGTCATTCATTATTAAGTGTTCTGCCATTGACAAAGGGTCTGGACCCGAAACGTCTGGCAATTTTTATTCTTTATTCATTTTACTCGGCATTAAACATATCGGGAGAGTATTGAAATTGGTTTTGCATTCGCATTGAATTATGGTCCTCCCGCCCTCTGCCATATCATATGATAACAGACGGTTTTGAGGGGACTCCATGTAACGGTCTATGTCAAACCCCTGATATCTAACTGCACTACTTAATAGCATAAAGCTATGCGGAAATTTTCAGCGTGATTGGTATGAATATTGCCAAGATCAATGTTAACTACAAATTCAGACTTTGCGAAGTATCAACTATGTGCTGACGCACAAATAGAGTATCTGAAAATACTTATCTTCACGTTTTACACTCTTCAGGTTATGAGTACTTTAAATGACCGGTAATGCTACTTCATAACGACTGCCATCAAATTTAACCCTCTTTGAAATGACTATACACTGGATTAATCTGAGAAGAATCAGCTTCTGAAGGCACGATTCCGAGAGATTCTAAGTCAAAGAAAGATTTTAAAGATGAAAAAGACTCATCGTCAACCTGCCGAGTAGACTGCAACAAATTCATTGATGTGTCACCAGAATCTGTAGAACTTTCATCCATTCGACCCGACAAAATTTAACCGAAAGATGTCTTTATCGCGACAACCTTGTCTCCTCTAACGCTTTCATCCGAAACAAAATCGCAATAATAGTCTGCTCCTATCAAAACGGGGATCTCATCAGTATCAGTTGCATGACGATCCGCCAATTCTAAATGCGCAAATGATGCATGTAACTTGATTACCCTGCAAGGAGTATGACAGAGCCTAGCAATTGATATCAAATTGAGAAAGTTCGATTTATTCGGCCTATCTCTCGCTGAGATGCAACAGGAAACACGAGGCAAATTCCCACTAAAAGTTAAATTTCCTCTGAACCGTCGAAGTGTAATGGGATCACAACCTTCTTTGTGCAATTGCAAGTGATCACAAAGCTTTTTACAAATAAAACTTCTCTCAGATCCAGGATGAAACAAAATTCGAACAATTCGACTTTTCCTACTCGCTGGATCAGACATCTTTGCAACGGCTACCTGCAAAATTCCACGCCGAGTATCAGTAGACAAGTGCGCTTGGACAATTTCGGTGGCACAACGAGCATCAGAAGTCTCATGGACCTCAACTAGCCTTTTATCGCACAGAAATTTGTGATGAGAAGAATCACAGTGAATACACTTTTTCTTCCACTTACAGAACTTTCTGAAATGAGTGCCTAGACAGATGAAACAGAGGCTTTTCTCTTTGGCTATTTCCTTAACTTTGGTCAGTGTAATGTTTGAGTCTACATTTTGACAAGTGTAGGATTTATGAGATCCTTCACAAAAAGCGCAAGATGGAGCTTGGGACATCTTTTCACATGACACTCGAAGTGAAGAAGCATAAGTCACATAACCTTTAGGAACACAATTATTGCTGTTAGAACTTTTGCTTTTCAGCTCACCCACAATTCGTAACTCTCTTGTACAGTGACGAATCTAGGAAATAATCATAGGGGAGGCGGTCACACAATACATATTAGGATGGTAGAAAATTGACCTCTGTTGAAGGTCTCTTACCATGTCGCTAAGTACTACAATAGAAGAAATAACATGAATTTTATTTCTGTAGTTATATTTCAAATGTAAAGTTCAATCGACGTTTTGATAAGGCAAAAGTGTCGATTACTTCTTCAACAGGAATTGAAATGTTCGGATGCATGTGCATTAATGCAAGTCCGGAAAGTCTTTCCTCACTCATTTAGGAGCGCAACCACGTTTTCAAACGTCTGAGACAACTGAAGGAACGCTCAGCAGACGCTTTTGAAACAGGGCAAAAAAATTCGCAACAATTTCCTTATATTTGGAAAATTATCTGAGCACTCCCTCAAACTGTCAACAGCTGACTTAGGAAGGTTGGGAATTCCATTCCACCGACGCCTCCACAATTTCACTTCGGTCAACAGCAACTTTTCGGCAGTCCCAGGACCTAGCTCGGTCAAAAAGTCCCAATAGAGCTGCCACGCTCCTTAATAAAATCATTTGTTTGATATGAAAATATAGATAAAATGCTACTTAGTTTCTTGGTTAGGAAGGTTTCTATGAGATGTAGGCTTACCTCTGGTTAATGTATGAGGAACCAGCTTTGACAAAATGATGAAAATCTTTTTTCCATTGGATCGCTCTTTGATTTCATATCGGTCAACAAATTATCCAATAAAGGAATAAATAAATTTTTCCTGAAGTACTCCATCGGATTTGCCGAGGAAGCGTTTGGTCTATGAATCAGCCTGCACGTTATCCTCGGTTCGGTTATTTGAACACCAAGTTCATCACATTTATCTGTTGAAATTGAAAATGTCATGAAAAATTCAAGGCTCTGTATACTATTTACCTTTGATTTCTTCGAAAATCGATTCAAAAACTTGCTCCGCATCACTTCGCATTGACTCCAATTCGCCAATAATGTTGGCAATGTGGATCAACGCGTCAACCAAATCCATTTCAGTAGATTGAAGCTTGCGTGCCAGAGGTAGCGACAATGACAATACATTGTTAAGAAGAGATAAAGAACTAATAAATTCGATGGTCAAGACATTATTTCGAAGATTCGATGCGAGACTTGGCGTCTCCCAGGATTTCCATTCAGTGCATGCCGCTAATGGTGTACGAAATTTTGTCTGAAAAATGTATTGCCTATCATTATTTCTGATTACACTACAGTCAAAGGTCGTTAATTAAGACCATACATTCCACATTTTCAATCTCTCAATTATCACAAATCTTGATTAATCATCAGCTTATATATTCAAAAGATGCAAAAAATGCCACGGCCGTGTGATCTTAATTAAGCGAAATCTAAATTATCCGTGTTCGAATTAACGAGCTTCGACTGCATATGATATTATTTATGACAGTAGGCCTATATGACATTATTTTCGCATCAACAAACATTGATTTCATAGTTGAGTATTATTCCACACACATTTTCAGTAACATCGTACTATTTTGCAGTAATTTTCTAAATGCTTCTTCTACACAGTCCTAACATTTAGGATATCCTTCACAGATTATTTTTTCTTTTTTCAGTAGCGAGTTCCACTGCAGTGGCAACGAGTATTGGCATTGAAAAAATCGACGACGTGGTTGCTTTGCGCTGCACCGGATTAGTTGGGCGTGCATCCTGCGGGAGGCCTATCTGTCATTTTATTTACAATCTTGGAGAATACTAGCAAATGTCTCAACTTCATGGGAAATTTTGTGACTAAAGACATCGTCCCTCGTCTTCCTTGTAGTATTTTATGCAAGTTTGACTTGAAAAAAGCGAAAAATAAGAAACAATGACTTCTTGACGTTTTGGGTATTGTTCTGGGAAATCTAGTATGGTTTTAGATAAATTGCAAACTTCAAAATACCTCATTTGAGTATTCACGCATTTTTCACGCATTTTCACAATAATTCTTTTGCACACCTTATTGAGCTTATTTTATGCTGAGCCAACAATTTGCGCATGTTGGTTTAACATAATATTAGTATGAATGAAGTAAATATATTAGGGCATATCAGAATTAAATTATAAAAAATTAATTAATAATATTATTTTATTCTATTATTATATTAGGTAATTTAGTATATATATCAAATTTTATAGAAAACCAATATCGGGTCACCCTTGAAACCAATATTGGTTCTCCAGAAAACCAAGATTTAATAGCTGAAAAACCAATTTTGGTTTCCCAGAAAACCGATGACTTTTGGTTTCCCAGAGAACCAATTGCATTTGGTTCTCTGGAAAACCATATTTGGTTTCACCCACGGGACAGGCTGAAAAAACCAAAATTGGTTTTCCAGGAAACCAATTTTTTAAGAGTGTAGTTTCGTTAAAGATAATTGAAAAAAATTGTGCTCTATCAATATCTTTGACAATTTCTTCTTTGATCTTACTACCAATAATGCCTATCAGTTCATTTTGTATTGTTTTGCTAATGTAGATTGCATTGGATCTACAGTTTTTAATTGCTGTGATAGGTTGTTGTCGCCAAGACCGCGGTAGGCAAGGATAGCCTTAAAATTTCCTTTATTCACAGCGTTCTCCGAGTTTATCATTCCATCATCTCGATGTCCATGGAGAGGTATATTATGCTGACCACATAACATTATTGTCTCTATAATTGGAACTGATCGCAAGCGATTTTCATTTGCAGATCTATTTTTCTCGAAGCGAAGCGTAAAGGGGTCACAAGCAAACCGATCAAGCAGGGTCTCCAAAAGAGTTTGGTGACTAATACTATCAAATGCCTTTTGATAGTTGATATGTCTATGTAGTGTGTGCAGAGGCATTTCTATGTAAGTAGAACAGCCTACTTGGAGTGGGAGTTCTATGTACTTCATGTATTTGAAATTGTGCTGTGATATTACATACATTACGCAGAGCTACCAGCTGCCGGTCGTTTTATCTCGAACATAACATTTGGTGCTAGGAGTAAAAGGAAGAAATAAAATCAAAATGTCCATATCGGCAAAAGAACTGTAGGAGTTCTTAAAGCAGTAACCATTGTAATTTGAAATAATGCTAAAAACATATTCTGTTCTTACATCAATGCCTTCGCCTTCAGTTGTTACTAATGCTCATCTACCAAAATTTGAAGAATATTCCCGAACAAAGGAAAAATGGAATCAATATGTAGAGAGATTAGAACAACACTTCATATTGCATAATACAACTGATTCAAATGTCAAGCGTGCTTGTCTTCTGGCCTCAATGGGACCAGAAACTTATCAGCTTCTTAAGAATCTCCAGGCAGGAATTGATTTAAATACAAAATCATATGAAGATTTGCGGGATATATTACAAACTCATTTTAAAGAAACAACTAATAAATATGCTGCACGGTATGAGTTTAGCGAAAAGGTATAAAACCCGAACAAACATACGCCGATTGGATTGCAAAATTAAAAGGACTAGCTGATGATTGTGATTTCGTCTGTTCAAACTCTTCATGCAAAGCACCATATACTGATTAGATGATCATAGATGTAATCCTTCGCAAAACTCCACATGCGGAAATAAGACGTCAATGTCTTCAAGATGGTAAGCTGACAGTAGAAACTTTAAATCAAAAGGCTCAAAATTATTTACAGACATGCATATCAGATCAAGTAGTCCAAGGTTTGGGTAAAAAGGAAACCGAACAAACAGTTAATCAAATTTCGAAAACATATAAGAAGCATGGTTATAAAACATAAGTTAAAAATATTAAAAATCCTGCTTTTCGAAGTGACAATAATTACTATAAATCAAATACTAAAACTGTTTTAAAAGGTTGTCCCGGATGTTTTAATCACCACAAACGACACGATTGTCTTGCAAGGGATCAACAATGTCAGATCTGTAAACGCTATGGACATTATTCCAGCGTTTGTAAAGCCAATACTAATTGGAATAGGTATAGGCATTGGAACAAAAATTCTTCTTTTCAAAATAAACATAAATCAAATGACATGAAGTCTGTAGGAACAGTTGAAACCGTGAATACAGTGAATCTCTTCAACAGAACAGAAAATAAAATTTTTATACCTGTTGAAATAAACGGAAAGGAAATTGACTTTCAATGGGATCCTGGTGCAACGTGTTCTCTTATAGGCTCAGATGTGTATAAAATAATAGGATCTCCTCAGCTTAGCCCTGCTTCGTCGGCAATAAAAACCTGTGGCGGAAACATGCTACCTGTTAAAGGAAGCTGTTTTGTTGATGTAAAATTGGATCAAAGTCAATTTCTAATTTGTCTCTTTTGGTTCTGGATTTAAAAGATTGTGCTAATCTCATGGGAGTGACATGGTCAGATCATTTTGGACTTATTGAAAATGGTTTATCTGCTTTATCAAAGTTATCTCAACCAAGTAGTCATAATACCAAAGAGAGCTACATTATTAGCAATGACTATGTGAATCGGATGATAAATGTCCCTGAACAAGAACTCGCAATAATTAAATCAAAATATCCATTGGTTTTCAAACAAGGCATAGGACACTGTACAAAATCTAAAGCTCATATTCAGTTGAAACAAGAAACACAACCTGTTTTCAAAAAAGCTAGACCTTTACCGTTTACTCAAATGAAACCGGTAAAAGAGGAGCTTGAAAGATTAGTTGAACAAGGTGTGTTGGAGAAAGTTCAGTATAGTGACTGGGCTGTACCAACTGTAATTGTGACCAAGCCTAATGGAAAACTACGTGTTTGTGGAGACTTTACGGAATTAAATCGAAGATCGGAGACTAAACAACATCCAATTCCTACAATTGATGATATATTCGCGAAAATACAAGGTGGAGAAAAGTTTACAACTTTAGACATGTCGGATGCTTATTACCAATTGGAGCTAGACGATGATTCAAAGAAGATTTGTGTTATCAATACAGTTTATGGTTTGTACAGATACAATAGGCTTCCATTTGGGTTGAGTTCTTCACCAGCTATATTTCAATCAATTGTGGACCAAATGGTGGGTCCGTTGAAAGGTGTTGCCACATATTTAGATGATATTATCATAACAGGCAAAGACAATAACGAACATTGGAAGAATTTTGAAAATATTATCGCAAAAATGCAAGATTTAGGTTTCCGAATCCGACCTGAGAAATGTACTTGGTTTGCAGAAAAATGTAATTATCTGGGATTTGAAATTTCAAAGGAAGGAAGACGTCCATCAAAACAGGCGATAGAGGCAATTCGTGATCTTCCAAGACCCACATCAATTGATGAAGTTCAATCCTTTTTAGGAAAGGTACGATATTATGGTCCTTTCATTCCAGGTTTAGCTAAAAAAGCAGAACCATTAAATGCAATGAGGCGTAAAGGTGCTGACTTTAATTGGTCCAGTGATTGCGAAAAAGCATTCCAACAATAAAAAACGAAATTATCCGTCAAACCAATTTGACTCATTATAATCCTGCTAATGAACTGATACTGGCTACAGACGCATCGCCACATGGTGTTGGTGCGGTCCTCTCGCAAATGGAGAATGGTATAGAAAGACCGATTGCGTTCAGTAGCAAAACATTAACTGGATCTCAACGAAATTACTAGAAGGACTAGCAGTTATTTTTGGCGTTCCGAAATTTCACAAATTTGGGAGAAACTTCATTTTACAAATTGATAATAAGCCATTATCGTACATATTTTCACCAGATAAAGACATTCCAGTAATGGCAGCACAACGCTTAGTGAGATGGGCTCTCAAACTACGTGCTTATAATTTCACAATTCGAGTTCGCCCTACTTCACACCATTGTAATGCAGACTGTCTGAGTCGGTTACCAGTCGGGATGGATGAATCTTTCGACAACATGGAGAAAATTGAAGAATTAGAAACAGCGCACTTAATATCCATGCATCTGTACAATGCTCCTTTTAATGTAGAAAGAGTAAGGAACGAAATGGAACGAGATAGAGTCCTATATGAAATACGCAATCTTATAAATGAAGACAAATGGCCGCTACGAATATCAAAGCAAGAATATCTAAGACCATATTGGCATCATCGAGATCGACTGTTTGTACACAAAGGTATAATTTTGTTACCTGGAGAAACAGCAATGCGGATACTAATACCAGAAGTAATGCGAAATGATGTAATCAAGATGTTACACACAGGACATTACGGTGTAGTGAGAATGAAGCAAACAGCTCGTCAATATGTATGGTGGCCCAACATTAATAAGGACATTGAGCAGTTTTGTATGCGATGTGATAGCTGCAAGAAGTCGTCTAAGAATCCATCTCAAGAATATTCCAAATGGCCGGAACCGAAGAATCCATGGGAAAGAATTCATGTGGATTATGCAGGTCCATTTTTTGATAAAATGTGGTTGATAATAATTGATGCAAAATCTAAGTTTCCTTATGTTGGTATGATGGATAAAAATCGAACAACATCTAAGGAAACGATTGAATCTTTGGAACAAGTATTCGCAATTGAAGGCTTATGCGAGACTTTAGTATCCGATAACGGCAGTCAGTTCACTTCTAAGGAGTTTGAGTCGTTCTGCTCTGATCAAGGAATCAAACACATCACATCCCCAAGTTATGATCCAGCTTCCAATGGTTTAGCGGAGAGATTTGTGTCCACGTTTAAAAATCATATGACGAAGGTTCGAAGAAATCGGGGAGAATGGAATGAGAACACAAATGAGATCATTGTCAAGTCTGAGTTGTTGAAAATGGTCCGACAAGTTCTTTTTATGTATCGAACAATGCCTCACACAGAATTAAGCGGGTTATGTCCTGCAGAAGTATTACATGGTAGAGTGCCGAGAAATATGTTATCGGTTTTGATTTCAGGACTTAGCAAAGCCGATGGGACACAAAATGAAGAGGGCTGTTCAGCGAAAAAGTTTCCGGTAGGATCTCTGGTCTATGTGAGGAATTACAGACATGGAGCAAAATGGCTTACAGGTGAAGTGATAAGAACGATTGGTAAGAATATTCGAATTATTAAGTGTGAGAGGGGAACATGGAAAAGACATTGTAATCAATTGCAAGTTCGTTTACCAGCACGTAAGGAGTGTCAAAGTGGTAAGGTAATGGAGCCTGAACCTCAAAATGTAGATCATAGTCGTCGAGCGGAGCCGGAGCGTCGATATCCTCTGCGAAAGAGAAAAACTCCCGAACGTTTTGGTTTTCATGAATGACTTTTTGTGTTCATTTAAATAGGGAGGAAGAAATGATATGTCTATGTAGTGTGTGCAGAGGCATTTCTATGTAAGTAGAACAGCCTACTTGGAGTGGGAGTTCTATGTACTTCATGTATTTGAAATTGTGCTGTGATATTACATACATTACGCAGAGCTACCAGCTGCCGGTCGTTTTATCTCGGACATAACAATAGTCAATGGCCAGGATTTTCAGAAAAGTTATTTCTTCTTCGGGTACACATTCATATTAATAGCCACATGCAACAGCCCGGGTACGAGGAGAACCCAACCTTCCTAATGGCCAGGATATTTACAAAGTTTTGTGGGTTTGGAGGTAATATGTTCAAGAACAGAAAGGCGAATGGCTAAAACCATTCATTTGAAGTAAATGATATATATATATATATATATATATATATATATATATATATATATATATACAGGGTGATCGCGATCTTCCCGCCGATTCTTCTCACAGTTTATTCAAACGTATAGATGAAGTGTGTGATTCATAGATATCTACGTTTCAAATTTCAAATGTTATCAAATTATGAAAGCACTCCATTATTAACTCTTCTCACAGTTTATTCAAACGTATAGATGAAGTGTGTGATTCATAGATATCTACGTTTCAAATTTCAAATCTTATCAAATGTTATCAAATTCATTTACTACTGAGACGCGCACGATGGAATATCGCAATCTAAACAACACTGAAATCGCATCAATTGTATCGTTCTCAGTTACTTTCAATTGTGAAGAAGCCAGACGAATGTTTTTTGAGAAATTTAGAAAAGAGCCACCAACAGCACGCACCCTTCGTGATTGGAAAGCAAGATTCTTGGACACTCTGACTGTTATAGTAGTAACCAAAACAATTTGTTCCAGTTCAAGTGATAATTTTATTAAGAAAGCGGCGGCTTATATACAGCATGCATGAACTTGTGATTTGTCTTTAACAAAGTTAACGCATTAGCGCACTTTAAGCGTATTGGACAATAGTCAGTTTCACTTTGAGCGGTAACTCGAAATCACTTTCGAATAGTGCTGGATGCACGCTGGTGCATTGAACGCGGCAAAGACGGTAAGCATAGTAGATCACTTGGCTTGGCCATTACTGTTACAGCTTCCTTCCCTTCAGACGTAATCTCCATACCGGGCTGGAAATCTACGACTGCGATTGCTGCGTCTTGGTCCTGAAGTAGAGTCGATAGCAGAAGGCTCAGGAACAGAAGGCTGAGGAACTTGAGATGCAGCAGCAGGTGAAGCTGGAGAAGCAGGAACTTGAGATGAGTCACTTGGTTGATCACTTGAGGGTTGAGGAACATCAGTCGAACCCGAAGAAGGTTGTCCAGTCGAGGCTCTCACCTCACGATTGGTAACCACAGCAGGAACAGTGTTGTGTGTGTGTTGATGTGTTTGGATGGATGTTGGAGAAGAATGCACTGGCTCCAAAGAGGGAAGAAATGAAGACGTTTGTATTGTTTGATGTGAAGAGATAGTGATTTGATCGATGTGACGCTTATGCACTGACCCGTCATTCAAATCGAGAATGTTGAATAATGTGTTGCCAACTCGGCCTATTATTAGTCCATTACAAACTTTGCTGTCGTTACCTCTGTAAAACTGTACATCGGTTGTGTCGAGGGAGTTAATTCTCAAGTTTTTACCTTTAAATAACTGTGCCGGAGATTTGCCTGTCGTTGCATGCTTCGAGTTTCTGTAGTACAGAAGGAATGTGTCGATGCAGCGGTTTAGGCCTTCCAATGTTGTAGGCTGACACGTACGTATGGCTGTCTTGAGGGTTCTTATGAAATTTTCTGCTTGCCCGTTTGACTGTGGGTGTCTCGGTGGTGATGTGATTGCATTGCATCCGATGGAACGCAGCCAGGTTTGAAGGTGGTCGGCTGTGAAGTGTGTACCATTGTCGGACATCATCACTTGTGCCACTCATTCCCTTGCGAAAAACTTCTGCAGTGCCTTCTTCGTGAAATCAGCAGTAGCGTGTGTCGTGACGAATACCTCAGACCATTTACTATAGGCATCTTCGATGACCAGCAGATAGTAGGCTTGTAGTATCGGTCCACAGTAGTCGACATGAATTCTTTGCATACTTTGATAAGGCAAAGGCCACGGAACCCAGTTCGGATGAGATCTTGGCTTGCTAGCACATTGTTTGCAGGAACGGATGAAAGATGTTACGTCATCGGAGATTCGAGCCACCAACAAACGAGTCTGGACAAGGAAAGCATCTTATCTCTACCAAGATGCGTCAGATGTAAATGCTGCAAAAATTTTCGTCGAAGAGTAGGCGGTACAACAGGGCGGTCTTGACACACGATGACACCGTCAGCAACTAAATGTAAGTTGTCACGATTCGCATATATTGTCGGAAATCTTCGCTTAGCCGATCGAGACCATTCGTGCCTTAATCCTGAAATGACGGGACCGTAGAAGGATCGTGTTTCTTCAATTAGCTCGTTTCTTGAAACCGGTAAGTGTTCGATGAAAGCGACTTCAGAATGTTGTGGAGGGTTTTCGAAGCTTGAATGTCTGGATAGGTAATCTGCATGGGGTATGAGCTTGCCTGGTCTGTGTTGAATGACGTAGTTGTACTCACTTAAATCCAAGGCCCAGCGTTGAAGCATTCTTGATGTAGCCTTGTTGATTGACGAATCATGGCCGAAAATGTATGTCAATGCTTGATGGTCGGTTACAATGACGAACGTTTGACCATACAAATACTTGTGCAAACGCTGGATGGCCCAATGGATTGCCAGAGCTTCTTTCAAGGTTTGTGAATAACTTTTCTCCGAGTTTGAAAGTTTCCGGGAAATGCAGATTACTGGATGACCACGTTGGTTCAATACAGCGCTTATCGCATATTCAGATGCGTCGACAACCAGTTCAATCGGAACACCAAGTTGGAATGGCTTTAGAACCTTGCCGTTTAGGAGCTGTTGAAGGAGTTGGTCGTAGGCCGCTTGAATTGAAGGAGACCATTTAAACGTGGACGAGTTCAGGAGATCATAAAGTGGACGAACGATTTCCGCGAAGTTGGGTACGAAACGCGAGTGAAATTGGGCGAAACCGATGAAGGACTGTAGCTTGGAAGGACTGTCTGGACGAGGAGCGTTGGAGACTGCTTTTATTCGTTGAACGTTGGCTGAAACGCATGAACCGCTTAAGATGTAGCCGAGATACTTCAGTTGACTTACGCCGAATTCCGACTTCTGCGCTTTGATCTTGGCGTTGAATTTGTTCAATTCTCGAAGTAGAGCGATTAACCGTTCGTTGTGTTCTTCTCGGGACGCTGCTATGACAATAATGTCGTCTTGATAAGCGCGGACACCTTGTAAACCTTCAATGATGTGATTGATTACAGTCTGAAAGACCCCGGGAGAAACGGTTAGTCCAAAAGGCAAACGTTGGTACTGGAACAATCCGAACTGAGTGTTGATTGTTGTAAGCTCCTTCGCGTCGTCACTTAGCGGAATTTGTAGGAAGGCGTTACTTAAGTCAATCTTGGAAAAGATATGACCATAAAGGCCTTGGAACATGTCGTCTACCGGTGGCGTAGTGACAGCAGTCGGACGAAGTTGCTTATTGACAGTTACTCTGTAGTCCCCACAAATTCTCGGTTGGCCGTTGGGTTTGATTGGCGTCACAATAGGAGTAGCCCAAACTGAAGATGAGACTTTCTTGAGGATACCATCAGCCACTAGGTCCTTTAGATTCTGTTCGACCAGTCCGCGTATGCCATAGGAGAGTGATCTAAACATGAAAAACTTTAGATCACCAACGAAGTCGAGTTTGACTGGATCAATCTTCATTCCACCCGAGTTCTGGCTGCATTGGAAAATTAGGTCTTTGATGGAAGGCAGTAACCGCTCACTGAGAAGACTGTTGACGCTGAACACAAGCTGAATTCGGAGTGTCTGCAAACCATCCAACCCAAGTACTGTAGGTCCACTTCCAGTGATCAAAATCGGCAACGGAATTGTTTGACGGTTGTAGATGACCTTTGGTTTGATCCGACCCAAAACTGGTAGTGGGTGACCTGTAACGCCGGTGATGGTTGACTTAGTCGGATGAATGGCTACGCCGAGATTAAGACGATCCAACTGCTTCTTGGGCATGAAAGTTACCAGACTGCCAGTATCCAGAATGAAGGTAAGCGAGCGTCCGTTTGAAAAATCCAGTTTCTGGAAGATATGACTCGTCGTAGTTGTTTGAAGAGTGAAAACCTTGATGGACTCGTCATCATCGCTGCTTGCAGAGTCTGGTAAAGGTTCAACGGTGACAGCTTTTACGCGATTGGCGTTGGAAGTAGTGTTGGAGTTGGCAGAACGGCAAACTTTAGCTATATGTCCAATCTTGTGGCATAATCGGCATTCTACTTTTCGGAAACGACAAGTAGCTCTCTGGTGTTGTCCTCCGCAAGAGTCGCATTGTCCTCGCATAGACGTGAAGTTACGATTGGACGCGGAAATTCGCGTTAACGTAGAGTTAGGCTTGGACGTAGAGCTTGAACCTGATGTAGAATTGCGTGAAGTAGTAGTAGTAGTTGACCGTCGGAAGCGACGTTGCTGTGGAAACCTGCGATGGTTGGTAGTTATCATCACCTCATGGCCTGGATTCGCAACTGCTTGATTGACAGCATCCCAGCTTTCTAGTATTTCCTTTGCCATGTGGAAGTCAAGGTTATGCTCCTTTAGTAGCTTGCGTTTAAGGTCCTGGTCTCGCACCCCTGCAACGATTCGGTCGCGTAACTGAATCTCTAAATTAGCTCCGAAGTCGCATTTGGAAGCTTGCTTTTGCACTCGCAGTACAAATGCCTTGTACGTCTCCTCCTGTTTCTTCGTCAAATTGTGGTACTTTTCTCTTTCAGCTACCTCGAAGTTGATTGGAGAGAGATGATCTATCAGCAGCCTTTGTAGAACTTTAACTTGGAGTTTGGTTATGTCTCGCGGGTATGCAAGATCATTCAGTAACGTGAACGCACGTTTCCCAATCAGCGTTAAGTAAAAGACTGTTTTATTGTCTTCAGTGACTTTGTCGTTGGTCAGCACGTATTGAGAAAATCTGATATGCCAATCAGATACTGCATTAACGTCTGAAACGTCCAAAGGTTCAATTGTCGTCGCCATGACGTCGTAGTTGGACTTGTCTTTGACGTAGAATTATGACCTTAAGTCCCTAAGTTTCCTTAAGTCCTTAGTCCCTAAGAAGTTAATAGGCCTTATCTTAGGTCAGTGCTTTTAATAAGTCCCTATGACTTACACCTTATTACCTTAATCACCCTACAGCTCTCGTTAATAAAGCCCTTAAGGTCTTGCTGAAACCTCAAAACCTCAACTAACGCTAAGAAACTCACTTGTGTCTGTGTGCAAGTGTGTTTATGGGAATGAGGGACCCAGGATGGTGGCCCGGTGAAAAGCGCAACTAACCGTACCGAAGTACTGAAGATCGAGGAAGAGGAACAGAAGTAGGTTTGGTCGGAAAAAAAGTAGGTGTGTATGTGGCTACCAATCGTGAAGACCGGCAGTGAGTGTTCCCGACGACCCCGGGTAAGGTAGTCAGTCGTTGCGTGCAACTTTAAATTAGTTGGGCTCGAAGATAGCACCGGAAACAGCACTTTGAAGGGTCAGTAGAACGGCGCTTTGAAGGGCCAGTAGATCGGCAGTATAGTGGACAAGTAGAAGTCCTCGTAGAACCAGTTGCGCCACCAGTAATCACGTAGAAGAATCCCACTTCTGACACTAATTGTTATAGTAGTAACCAAAACAATTTGTTCCAGTTCAAGTGATAATTTTATTAAGAAAGCGGCGGCTTATATACAGCATGCATGAACTTGTGATTTGTCTTTAACAAAGTTAACGCATTAGCGCACTTTAAGCGTATTGGACAATAGTCAGTTTCACTTTGAGCGGTAACTCGAAATCACTTTCGAATAGTGCTGGATGCACGCTGGTGCATTGAACGCGGCAAAGACGGTAAGCATAGTAGATCACTTGGCTTGGCCATTACTGTTACACTGACCATCTTACCTCGGAAGCCTGTTGGTGATCATCAACAGAGAAGATTATCGACAGAAAAGAAAGAAGATGTCCTTGCCGCATTTGGAGACGCCCCATTCCTATCACAGCTTAAGGTGGCCCAAGAAGTTGGTGTTGCGCAATGCTCTGTCAACAGGATTTTAAAGGAAGAGGGTTTGAAGCCATGGAAGATGGTATCTGCTCAGGAATTGCTTCCAGACGATCCAGGGGAACGGTTGAATTTTTGCAGGATTGTCCTAACAGAGTTAGAAGTGAAGAACATCTGATTTAGCGACGAAGCAACTTTCCACCTAAATGGCTGTGTCAACAAACACAACCGTTTCGTGTATGCCATGTATAATCCGAAGATGATTGATGAAAACATGGCGCTGCTCTCACCTGGTATTACGTGCTGGGCTATGGTGTCACCTGACTTTGGGGTTGTGTATGAACTGTTAGAGACGACCATGAACTCAGACCATTACAAAAGTATTCTTCAAACTCACGTCATCCCACTTCTCAAGCAGCATCGACATAAGAGAAAATTTTATCAACAAGATGGAGCTCCTCCCCATTTTGCGATAGTGTTTCGACAGTTACTCGACAATCAACTCAACAACCGATGGATTGGTCGTGGTGGGTCTATCCAGTGGCCTCCGAGAAGTCCAGATCTTTCGATTTGTGATTTTTTGGCTTTGGGGATACATCCGCAACGAATTGTACAAGCCCCCAAGACCGTCTACAGCCACGACATTGAAGGAAAGGTTGCTGGATTTACTTGACAACATTCCGAAATCGATTATTCGAAAGGCTTATGAATCATTTACTCGTCGATGTAAGTTGTGCGAGGAATCCTATGGAGGACACTTCGAACAGAATCTTTGATTTTGTAACATTTGATTGAGTCATTGTTTGTTTTCAATGTATAGAACATGATTTGAGACACTGAATTTGTTTTAATTTATTCAAATCAAAGCGGTAAAAAACGGCGGGAAGATCGCGATATATATACATATACATGTATATATATATAAGTAAGAAGAAAGACGAGGCCAATAAATAAGATCTTATTATGAGAATATTTCGACTGTCTCTTTTACAAGTCTGATGGTAAAAGAGACAGTCGAAATATTGTCATAATAATATCTTATTTATTGGCCTCTTCTTTCCCTCCGTATTAAGTCAATGATTACCAGTAAGCTCTAATACCATCTCTCCTTCTCTCTCTCTCCGCATTTGATGGTCTCAAAAATTTGGTTTATACGGTCCGAGTTGCAATAATTGCATGTGTTTTGGAATTGAAGAAACTTAATAAATAGCGAAACCGGTCTTTCAATACACCTGTGTGTTTTCCCTACTTTGTTGGTGCGGTTTTTTGGCTGCAGGATTGTACTATTTCATTTCGGTGCCCAGATCTCGGGGTTTCTCCCTCTCTCACTCTTACTCTCACTCTCAATAACTCAAGAAGTTTATTGCCCATCTGGAGGGAACAAACAAGGTACATGCTGGATTGCAGTAATAATGTCAATTTGAGAAAGATATGAAAGATGACAAGTGGATGAAATTGGTGAAATGGATGATAAAAACGCACTTGCACCATAATCGCCGTTGTATTCCATGAATGAACTAGTAATTGGGATATGAGGCTGAAAGAGTCTGAAGTAATCGATGAATAGTCAATGGCAATGAATGAATCATGACACCATGAATGAAAGAAGGAGCCATAATTTCATTGCATGGAGGAGAGGACACAAGCATGTATCAAAATATAAAACATTATTTTTCATTTGGTTTCAGTATTATCATTTATGTTATTATTCAAGTTATTTTGTTTTTATTTACACATCACACTCAGCAGCAGGTTATCAATTCTATTATTTAATCGGAGGCACGGTACTTTGATTAAGTTGAATATCTTTGAATCAATAATATTCAGCACATACCTGTAATATGATGAGATGGAATTGATTAGGGAAATGAAACTTTCGTCCGTGATCGACCATCCTCCGATAAAGACTTTTAGCGAGTGACCGAAATTTTTGTCTAATCTGCTGTCTATGCCTGTGAGTAATTTTTACCATGTTTTAACGATACAGCGACGTATTTCTGCTATCTATTGTTTTACTTCCCTGCTTCATTCAATAACTGATAACCATTCCGCAGTTTATATCATAGCAATCTGACCAAATGACATCTGTTTTTCGTTTGATTCATATAGCTATCTAATTTTTCATCATGTTTATTGGAAAAGTCAATCATGCTGTCAACAGGCGTTGTATGATTGCTTTCATAAACATCGGATAGTGTACCATCCGCTATCTATGACTGTCATCAACATTTTTGATTATAACGCTACATATTATTAAGCCTTTAGATGATATCTAGGTAGGTGTCTGGTCAGTGCATGTCTATTGTCTCAGATATTCCCGTTTTAGGTGCATTGATAGATTGTTTAGGGAACAGTATTGTTGGACAATGCATAGACATATTCACAGACATTCATTCGTCTACGGTCCGCTGTCTATGCTCTTTTATTTCATATGTCCATAGCTTTGCCAATATACTCATTGACCATTTTAATCTGACCTATTGTTAATGAGTCCATAAAACCATAGAAATCTGATCGTAAAACATCTTTCAGGTACGGAATAAAAGTATTTCTTTCATTGTTATCATAGAGTAGGGATATGTAGGTAGAGTGTCGACTCAAAAAGTATCTGTATATAGTGAAAATTTTTGTATCAAAAGATTCAGTTTTTTTTGCTGAGATTACGTTTCCATGATCCAAAAACCATTTCAACTGTTTTTAAGAGGCTAAATTTTTGCCAATTTATATACTACCGAGATGAGGCCCCCTTGTAAGTAGTATGTAACAATTTGGGTATCAAAAGGAATGAATATTTCCTAATAAGCATTCTAACTAAGCGGAAATTAAGCCGATTGTCAAGGGAACTTCATGAGCCACATTATAATGGAAGTCTTCATGGAAAAGTCGAGATCTTAGTGTGCTTTCTTGGCTGAAATTATTTGTTTTTAATTCTATTTTCATCGGCATGATTTTATGATTCAGTTCATGGATCTGAATGGTGATGTGGACCCATTTACATCTTTCAAAGTTAATTAAAATCATTATCTTTGATTCTGCTATTTTGATCTACCAGTGGAAGATTGGTTATGATATGATCACGCTAAAGAAAATGCTCTTGAGGTTTAGCATGAAAGCAATAGCAGGTCATCGAATTGCTAATTTAGCAAACATTATTTCACCAAGGCTGTCATGACATGGAGGATCCGTAAAATACCATCATTTCTTCTGCACTACTATCATGATCAGTCAATTCCGTGGTAATTTCTTCAAGACAGCAAAAATTTGCATATCTCACATTTGGAAACAATAGCAATTCTGTATCCCATTCGAGTTCATTTAATAAAACCGAAAGTCCATACACATTGGGGATTAAATAAATGCGGAGTTGCCACTCTACCTAATATACTTATTCTATGATTGTTATAGCATGGACATCTGACAAAGAAATGAAATATATCTTCAATTTCATTTAGATCACAAGACTTACATCCAGAATCTCCATATGTACTGCGATTTTGATACGTTCCCATCTCTGCTGCCAGTGTGTGATTCCTGTTCTAATCTTAATGATATTCTTGATTTTAAATTTCTCGCTAGTATGTGCCAAGTAGGATTTTAATTCACATTGGAATCTGCAAAGCTCTAAATATTTTATTCCTTTACTACTGTACTTGGCAATATCAATCCATAAAAAAAATCCATAAAGAATTCCATTAACATAGTATTTATTGTTTTTTTGAAATTCCACTGTATTTCAAGCTTTCGGCATCCTTGAATTATATTTTGTCAATTAATTTGCGTATTTGGACACTCCATGTATTGCGACAGGATTTATTGTGTATATATTGTCTACATATGTATATCATTATGTTTTTGGATATTCGTGCGATTAAACGCTTGTTATCGTTGCTATTTAATCTAACAAAGTAATTAATTGCCGATTTATAGCAATAAAATTCACCAATTCACCAATAATACAATAGTTGGGTGTGCTTATCAGTAAGTGGTAACATTTTTTGTAAAACTGCATAATCACACGATTTAAGTCAGCAAGATTCTTGTCAAAAAAACAGTTCAATGCCATAGTTCCTTCTTGAGATAGTCGACATCTCAAAAGCTTCAGCTAATATTCTGGCGTCAACAGTGTCTCTCCCACACTCTCTCTCTCATCAGGTTGTAGAGAGATAGAGAGGTGTATATGTATATATATATATATATATATATATCCATCTATGATTATTACATTTTTGGATCATCTGATTATCGTAGTTGTAAGCTTGCCAATGCGACAACGCTGTTGATTAGCACGCACCAATTTGAAGAGGAATTCCATCTTGAATTCAACCGCATTATCGAGTTGATGATGCAACAGCAAAGTTCTATAGTTGAGATGGGCCTATCTATGAAATACCGTTCGTTAAATCATGCCTTCGCAATGCCATTTGGAAAAGTATACCTATTCATTTTCGCGCGAATGTCACGAATTTTTCATTTTGCTTACACAAACATTATAAGAGGCGTTTTACATTACTATTAGTTACTGATTGACAAAATTATGTACAAGCATTTGTTAACAGCTGGTGACAAAACTCCTTGTGGTACGATGCTTTCTATTAAGTAGAATTAATTAGTCATTAATGAAATGTTTAGCGGTGCTATGTATAGGCCTGCCTTTTTCGACTTCATTAGCCACATATCATTTTGATTGATAAATTTCGCTTTCTAAGTCTGAAGCTCCTATTTAATCAACTTTTCTTTTTCAGAGTTGAAGCCAACTTTCATGTAAGTCACATGAACAGTCAATTACATGTAAGTCATCGCGAACTTCCCTCAGATAGATAGGTTGGACACTTGGCTAAACAAGGTGCTTTAAGTTACATGGTGCGATCATTTTTTTTGATTTTTGACTTATAGTCAGACCTGAATCTTAATTGATTGATATTTGCTAATACAGCATATACCAAGGGGTTGAATTTATATACCTACCTTGATAGAAATATTCTAAGATTATTCATTTTGCTTTCGACAACTTATCTTTTCAAGACAACTGATATAATAGTTCTCATTGTTTTGTAATAATGATTATCATTTCGACAAAAGTGCCATTTTTCATTAACTGTAAGAATGTCCAACGAAATACCTTCTCTCCGAATGTCAATGAATTTCTTGCCGATTACAACGACTGTTTTCTTTCATTATGCGATGGGTTTCTCGGCAAAGAAAGTTTGCGATGGCAGTCAGGTGTTTAACAATCGTTTATTTTCGGTCACTGCGCAATCGACGACCAAAATGGCATTTCTATTCCAATGGTTTTCAGAATTGCTATATTATTCCTGGGTATCCCCTGTTAAAAGCAAGATGACTGTTGTGCACAAAACAAATAGTCATGCTGGAAAACAGACTAATGACTACAAAGAAGCTTAGAGCGGTGTAAATGAAAGGGCGAGACCGCCTACTCCTTACAAGCAAAGAGGTTTAATCTGTCATTACGAAGCTAGGTGAGTATTATAATTATGATAATCGGATAATCAGTAAAGCTGACTAATATAGACAGATTCGTGAACCTCGACAGAAATCTTGTTCAACACGACGCATTTTTCAAACAAAGTAGTTTAATCGAGCAGGAAAATAAAACTGACTGTCGTATCGGATTACTAAAAGTGGCTGAACTGCGAAGCATTCAACACTCATAACAACTTTAGTCTAAATGTCATTAAATAACGAGAAAATAAAATCGTTTTCTGCCTACATTCACCCAATCAGCATTCATCCTGCAATAAAATGCGAATTCAATTTCAGAAAAGTTTGTAAATCCTTGCACATGGAATCATTGTATGACACTTTTGCCCCCTTAAAACTTTTTATGCTATGCATGTTCTTCTTTAAAATCTGATTTAAGCCTAGTAATGTTCTGATGAATATAATATTTTGCTTGATCTCTTCAAAGCATTTAGAAAATCAATATATTTAGGGGCTACCGATTCATGTAAGAATGAAAATAAAGGATTTTTCAGAAAATAAATATACTGCTCTCTCTAGCTGCTTGTTCTCAGTGAAAGAAACGCACTCTATCGACAAGACCCCTCACATTCGTTTTCGTCCTTGAGGCTGAATTCAAGGGTTAAAAGATTGTTTTGCTTCAAAACGTTGAACAAACATATTGTAAGCGTATTTTTTTGTTTATAGGTATTCAGAATTTTTCTATGATGACATGCGATATCACACTCGCTTACACAAACTAATACCAATACAAAATGGCTTTGACAATATGTCGCCAGCTTTCTTTCATAAGTGTATAAATGGAATTGATGACATCAAAGGGACAAAAGGAGCAATGCTATAAAATTGCTTCTCAACTCAGGTTCTTCAAACATCGTTTATTATATTGCTATTATCAATATTATAATTATTGCAACCTAACTTCTATCTTTTTCATGTGAAAATAAAACTGTTTGAATTTTGAATTTTGAGAGATAGAGAACGAGAGAATGAGACGAGAGAGAGGGGAGAGGAGAGCGAGAGGAGAGAGACGAGAGAGAGAGAGGAGGGAGATAGATAAAAAATGGAAACAATAACACCAGCGCTATTGGGAAAATAAAAATCGCATCTTTGATTTACGCGGATGATACATTGCTATTGAGCGAAACTCAGATTGGAATAATCGAACAGATTAAGATAGTACAAACCTTTTGTCTTCAAAATGGATTGAGTATAAATTACGATAAAACAAAAGTTATGATAAAAAATTGCAAAAACCACTGTAGTCATTTGAATATAGAGGACAAAAATGAAAACATGAAAATAGAAGTAGTTGTTGAATATATATATTTGGGAGCAACAATTGCTAACACTGACAGAAAGCACATTGAACAAACCACGAAAAAAGAGAAACAATCTTCCTATGTAACCGCTAAAGCACTGAAGAAATTCGGAACGGTCACTGGTGATATATTAAATGATACGTTCCAAATGCTGACTATGTCAAAAATCATTTACGGCGGTGTAATAATCCCGCTAAGAATCAGCTAGATTCTTATTGTGAAATGAGAACAAATTCTTATTATGAATCCCAGACCGTGCTTTCTGAGAGAATATTCTGCTTTATATATTGTTGGAGACAATATCGGTACCACTTATCTGAGGTACGCAACAAGCCTTTTTAAAGGGCCTGTAAGCCAACAGTACCACTTATGTTAGGTATACAACGCCACTGGCACTACTTATGTTAAGTGCTCTTTCCACCGCATAAACAGTTTTATCGCTCAGCGACGCCACTGTAATAATCCCGCTAAGAATCAGCTAGATTCTTATTATGAAAGAATAACAAATTCTTATTATGAATCCCAGACCGTGCTTTCTGAGAGAAAGACGGCGGTTTATATATTGTTGGAGACAATAGGGTGAACTGTTGTTATTGTCGTTCACATTGACGCGGACAGACAAAACCATGAGATAATAAATTATACAGAAATAGAGTAGCACATAACATAAGGAATTAAATTGCTTCAATAGAGCACCAAAACTTACATGACCGATATCAGTAGAATTGTAGATACAGATTGTTTCATAAAAAATGGATCACCCTTAAACATCGCCTTAACTTAAATTTTGTCTAACTCCGCCAAACTTGAACGAATTTCTCTGAAATTTGGAAGAGATGTCAGTTGTGCTTACTAATATCATTGTTGGAAATTTCAAGCATGAATATTGAGTTGTTTTCCTGTTATAGATAAAAAAGTAGTAGATAATTTGATCTTCATTTAGCAATGTTACACAAAATCATACCTCACTCTTACAAAATTACATATGTTTCCTTTGTTATGTAATATGTTGTTCTACAAGCCAAAAACTATCAAGCAAAACAAAAATAAAGAAAATCGGTCAATCAGAGCCAGTATAGCACCATTATTCATCAACAATAATGTAACTGCTACATGTGATTAACTGGACTTCATGTTCCATAGCTTCCTGACTTCGTTGCGGTGGTGTTGGCAGCACTCCTGATTGCTTTCAGCTAGAAATCTATCTCTTACCGGTTGAAAACAATGCAAAGCACAAATGAACAATAACGAAATCGCATTCACAAAAGGCAAAGTGTCAGCCTTGCTAGAACGAGGGTTTTCTTTGAGAGCTACAAGCAAGCGACTAAATGTCCCTTACACAAATGTGCATCGATGGCATAATGATGATTTTCGACTCTGTCGTAAAGAGGGCTCTGGCCGTCCACGCAAAACATCCAAACGTAGAGACCGCCTAATTTTGAGATTTGTTAAAGTTGATCCAAGTCTCTCGTTAACTGAGATGGCTGCACTAGACTCGTCTATCCACTATTCGTAGAAGACTTATTGAGTCGAATTTCAAGAGCTGTAAGAGGCCCTCTCAGATCGAATTATCAGATCAGCATACAAAAAGACGTCTCAGATGGGCAATGAGTCATTGTCACTGGCCAAATCAATGGGATCGGGTTGTCTGGTCTGATGAGGCATCAGTCCGTCTGAAGGATAGTGATGGTCGATTGAGATTATGGATAAAATCTGATCAGGAAATTCCGAGACATTTACATCGTCCCCGGGTACAAGGTGGTGCGACTCTACTGATTTGGGCTGGCATTCGGACCAATGGCCGTTCTGAACTTCACATACAGCAAGGAACCATGAATTCTGAACGCTATGTGAATGTTTTACGAATGAACATTGGCCAAATGACAGATCAACTTGGTGATCCATCGACTTGGTTATTTATGGATGATAATGCTACGTGTCACAGGAGTAGTAGAGTCAACTTATGCAAGTCTCAATTAGGGCTTAGGACATTATCTTGGCCAGCTCGTTCTCCTGATCTGAATCCCATAGAAAATGTATGGAGTATTCTAAAACGTAACGTTCGTCGTTCACTGCTACCTACAGATGGCGTATCACAACTTACGTCACTGTTAAAAAGAGAGTGGAG
Source organism: Prostheceraeus crozeri (assembly GCA_907163375.1). NCBI lineage: Eukaryota > Metazoa > Platyhelminthes > Polycladida > Euryleptidae > Prostheceraeus > Prostheceraeus crozeri. The sequence continues at coordinate 143,108 of CAJQUW010007130.1, forward strand.
AAAGTTAGATCAGTCAAAAATCAACGATATCATTGAATCAATGCCTAGACCAATTGGTAATGTCATTGACAATAAGGGTAGGGCCACAAAATATTAGCTTCTTAAGAACCGTTACTGTATCATAGCTTATCAGATTATATAAGGACATTTAAATATATTAGGGAGTAGTAAGCAAGTGACAAACACCAGATAGCGCAAGATGGCGGCCGTTTCCCACCCTACCCCCCTACCCCCCCTACCCCTACCCCCTACCCCCCTACCCCTACTCCCTACCCCTACCCCCCTACCCCTACCCTCCTCCTCCCTGTCCTGGGGTGTTGTGCCGCCCGGGTGGGCTTGGGTGCCGGCCTGGTGGACGTGGTGTGCCGGCCTGGTGGACGTGGTGTCCATCGTCTTCCTCGTCAAAAATGGTCTCAACAAGAAATTCGATGCGCCAGTACTACCATCGTCTTCCTCGTCAAAAGTTAGGTCGACAAGTTTTTCCCACCCTACCCCCCCATCCCCCCCGGGAGAGCTAGCTGCTATCTCGGCTTCTAGTGGACGGATTTTGTTCGTTCGGGTTGCATTCGAAAGAGGATGAAAAACTAACCTATGACATTTTTTGGCGCGAGTCAATCCGATCAGCCGTTCAAAAGTTAGAGCGGTTACAAGATTTTAGGAAAGGTTGAAAAAATCCTAAGTGTCAGAGTGACTGTGTACGGTAAAAATGAAAAATTTTTTCCAAAGTGTCGAATTTCGATGCGCCAGTGCTACCATCGTCTTTCTCGTCAAAAGTTAGGTCGACAAGTTTTTCCCACCCTACCCCCTACCCCCCCCCCATCCCCCCGGGAGAGCTAGCTGCTATCTCGGCTTCTAGTGGACGGATTTTGTTCGTTCGGGTTGCATTCGAAAGAGGATGAAAAACTAACCTATGACATTTTTTGGCGCGAGTCAATCCGATCAGCCGTTCAAAAGTTAGAGCGGTTACAAGATTTTAGGAAAGGTTGAAAAAATCCTAAGTGTCAGAGTGACTGTGTACGGTAAAAATGAAAATTTTTTTCCAAAGTGTCGAATTTCGATGCGCCAGTGCTACCATCGTCTTTCTCGTCAAAAGTTAGGTCGACAAGTTTTTCCCACCCTACCCCCCCTACCCCCCACCGGGAGAGCTAGCTGCTATCTCGGCTTCTAGTGGACGGATTTTGTTCGTTCGGGTTGCATTCGAAAGAGGATGAAAAACTAACCTATGACATTTTTTGGCGCGAGTCAATCCGATCAGCCGTTCAAAAGTTAGAGCGGTTACAAGATTTTAGGAAAGGTTGAAAAAATCCTAAGTGTCAGAGTGACTGTGTACGGTAAAAATGAAAAATTTTTTCCAAAGTGTCGAATTTCGATGCGCCAGTGCTACCATCGTCTTTCTCGTCAAAAGTTAGGTCGACAAGTTTTTCCCACCCTACCCCCCCTACCCCCCCCCCGGGAGAGCTAGCTGCTATCTCGGCTTCTAGTGGACGGATTTTGTTCGTTCGGGTTGCATTCGAAAGAGGATGAAAAACTAACCTATGACATTTTTTGGCGCGAGTCAATCCGATCAGCCGTTCAAAAGTTAGAGCGGTTACAAGATTTTAGGAAAGGTTGAAAAAATCCTAAGTGTCAGAGTGACTGTGTACGGTAAAAATGAAAAATTTTTTCCAAAGTGTCGAATTTCGATGCGCCAGTGCTACCATCGTCTTTCTCGTCAAAAGTTAGGTCGACAAGTTTTTCCCACCCTACCCCCCTACCCCCCCCATCCCCCCGGGAGAGCTAGCTGCTATCTCGGCTTCTAGTGGACGGATTTTGTTCGTTCGGGTTGCATTCGAAAGAGGATGAAAAACTAACCTATGACATTTTTTGGCGCGAGTCAATCCGATCAGCCGTTCAAAAGTTAGAGCGGTTACAAGATTTTAGGAAAGGTTGAAAAAATCCTAAGTGTCAGAGTGACTGTGTACGGTAAAAATGAAAAATTTTTTCCAAAGTGTCGAATTTCGATGCGCCAGTGCTACCATCGTCTTTCTCGTCAAAAGTTAGGTCGACAAGTTTTTCCCACCCTACCCCCCCTACCCCCCCCCGGGAGAGCTAGCTGCTATCTCGGCTTCTAGTGGACGGATTTTGTTCGTTCGGGTTGCATTCGAAAGAGGATGAAAAACTAACCTATGACATTTTTTGGCGCGAGTCAATCCGATCAGCCGTTCAAAAGTTAGAGCGGTTACAAGATTTTAGGAAAGGTTGAAAAAATCCTAAGTGTCAGAGTGACTGTGTACGGTAAAAATGAAAAATGTTTTCCAAAGTGTCGAATTTCGATGCGCCAGTGCTACCATCGTCTTTCTCGTCAAAAGTTAGGTCGACAAGTTTTTCCCACCCTACCCCCCCCCCCCCCGGGAGAGCTAGCTGCTATCTCGGCTTCTAGTGGACGGATTTTGTTCGTTCGGGTTGCATTCGAAAGAGGATGAAAAACTAACCTATGACATTTTTTGGCGCGAGTCAATCCGATCAGCCGTTCAAAAGTTAGAGCGGTTACAAGATTTTAGGAAAGGTTGAAAAAATCCTAAGTGTCAGAGTGACTGTGTACGGTAAAAATGAAAATTTTTTTCCAAAGTGTCGAATTTCGATGCGCCAGTGCTACCATCGTCTTTCTCGTCAAAAGTTAGGTCGACAAGTTTTTCCCACCCTACCCCCCCCCATCCCCCCCGGGAGAGCTAGCTGCTATCTCGGCTTCTAGTGTACGGATTTTGTTCGTTCGGGTTGCATTCGAAAGAGGATGAAAAACTAACCTATGACATTTTTTGGTGCGAGTCAATCCGATCAGCCGTTCAAAAGTTAGAGCGGTTACAAGATTTTAGGAAAGGTTGAAAAAATCCTAAGTGTCAGAGTGACTGTGTACGGTAAAAATGAAAAATTTTTTCCAAAGTGTCGAATTTCGATGCGCCAGTGCTACCATCGTCTTTCTCGTCAAAAGTTAGGTCGACAAGTTTTTCCCACCCTACCCCCCCTACCCCCCCGGGAGAGCTAGCTGCTATCTCGGCTTCTAGTGTACGGATTTTGTTCGTTCGGGTTGCATTCGAAAGAGGATGAAAAACTAACCTATGACATTTTTTGGTGCGAGTCAATCCGATCAGCCGTTCAAAAGTTAGAGCGGTTACAAGATTTTAGGAAAGGTTGAAAAAATCCTAAGTGTCAGAGTGACTGTGTACGGTAAAAATGAAAAATGTTTTCCAAAGTGTCGAATTTCGATGCGCCAGTGCTACCATCGTCTTTCTCGTCAAAAGTTAGGTCGACAAGTTTTTCCCACCCTACCCCCCCCATCCCCCCCCGGGAGAGCTAGCTGCTATCTCGGCTTCTAGTGTACGGATTTTGTTCGTTCGGGTTGCATTCGAAAGAGGATGAAAAACTAACCTATGACATTTTTTGGCGCGAGTCAATCCGATCAGCCGTTCAAAAGTTAGAGCGGTTACAAGATTTTAGGAAAGGTTGAAAAAATCCTAAGTGTCAGAGTGACTGTGTACGGTAAAAATGAAAAATGTTTTCCAAAGTGTCGAATTTCGATGCGCCAGTGCTACCATCGTCTTTCTCGTCAAAAGTTAGGTCGACAAGTTTTTCCCACCCTACCCCCCCGGGAGAGCTAGCTGCTATCTCGGCTTCTAGTGTACGGATTTTGTTCGTTCGGGTTGCATTCGAAAGAGGATGAAAAACTAACCTATGACATTTTTTGGTGCGAGTCAATCCGATCAGCCGTTCAAAAGTTAGAGCGGTTACAAGATTTTAGGAAAGGTTGAAAAAATCCTAAGTGTCAGAGTGACTGTGTACGGTAAAAATGAAAAATTTTTTCCAAAGTGTCGAATTTCGATGCGCCAGTGCTACCATCGTCTTTCTCGTCAAAAGTTAGGTCGACAAGTTTTTCCCACCCTACCCCCCCCATCCCCCCCGGGAGAGCTAGCTGCTATCTCGGCTTCTAGTGGACGGATTTTGTTCGTTCGGGTTGCATTCGAAAGAGGATAAAAACTAACCTATGACATTTTTTGGTGCGAGTCAATCCGATCAGCCGTTCAAAAGTTAGAGCGGTTACAAGATTTTAGGAAAGGTTGAAAAAATCCTAAGTGTCAGAGTGACTGTGTACGGTAAAAATGAAAAATTTTTTCCAAAGTGTCGAATTTCGATGCGCCAGTGCTACCATCGTCTTTCTCGTCAAAAGTTAGGTCGACAAGTTTTTCCCACCCTACCCCCCCTACCCCCCATCCCCCCCGGGAGAGCTAGCTGCTATCTCGGCTTCTAGTGTACGGATTTTGTTCGTTCGGGTTGCATTCGAAAGAGGATGAAAAACTAACCTATGACATTTTTTGGCGCGAGTCAATCCGATCAGCCGTTCAAAAGTTAGAGCGGTTACAAGATTTTAGGAAAGGTTGAAAAAATCCTAAGTGTCAGAGTGACTGTGTACGGTAAAAATGAAAAATTTTTTCCAAAGTGTCGAATTTCGATGCGCCAGTGCTACCATCGTCTTTCTCGTCAAAAGTTAGGTCGACAAGTTTTTCCCACCCTACCCCCCCTACCCCCCCCGGGAGAGCTAGCTGCTATCTCGGCTTCTAGTGGACGGATTTTGTTCGTTCGGGTTGCATTCGAAAGAGGATGAAAAACTAACCTATGACATTTTTTGGCGCGAGTCAATCCGATCAGCCGTTCAAAAGTTAGAGCGGTTACAAGATTTTAGGAAAGGTTGAAAAAATCCTAAGTGTCAGAGTGACTGTGTACGGTAAAAATGAAAATTTTTTCCAAAGTGTCGAATTTCGATGCGCCAGTGCTACCATCGTCTTTCTCGTCAAAAGTTAGGTCGACAAGTTTTTCCCACCCTACCCCCCTACCCCCCCCATCCCCCCCGGGAGAGCTAGCTGCTATCTCGGCTTCTAGTGTACGGATTTTGTTCGTTCGGGTTGCATTCGAAAGAGGATGAAAAACTAACCTATGACATTTTTTGGCGCGAGTCAATCCGATCAGCCGTTCAAAAGTTAGAGCGGTTACAAGATTTTAGGAAAGGTTGAAAAAATCCTAAGTGTCAGAGTGACTGTGTACGGTAAAAATGAAAAATGTTTTCCAAAGTGTCGAATTTCGATGCGCCAGTGCTACCATCGTCTTTCTCGTCAAAAGTTAGGTCGACAAGTTTTTCCCACCCTACCCCCCCCCATCCCCCCCGGGAGAGCTAGCTGCTATCTCGGCTTCTAGTGTACGGATTTTGTTCGTTCGGGTTGCATTCGAAAGAGGATGAAAAACTAACCTATGACATTTTTTGGCGCGAGTCAATCCGATCAGCCGTTCAAAAGTTAGAGCGGTTACAAGATTTTAGGAAAGGTTGAAAAAATCCTAAGTGTCAGAGTGACTGTGTACGGTAAAAATGAAAAATTTTTTCCAAAGTGTCGAATTTCGATGCGCCAGTGCTACCATCGTCTTTCTCGTCAAAAGTTAGGTCGACAAGTTTTTCCCACCCTACCCCCCCCCATCCCCCCGGGAGAGCTAGCTGCTATCTCGGCTTCTAGTGGACGGATTTTGTTCGTTCGGGTTGCATTCGAAAGAGGATGAAAAACTAACCTATGACATTTTTTGGCGCGAGTCAATCCGATCAGCCGTTCAAAAGTTAGAGCGGTTACAAGATTTTAGGAAAGGTTGAAAAAATCCTAAGTGTCAGAGTGACTGTGTACGGTAAAAATGAAAAATTTTTTCCAAAGTGTCGAATTTCGATGCGCCAGTGCTACCATCGTCTTTCTCGTCAAAAGTTAGGTCGACAAGTTTTTCCCACCCTACCCCCTACCCCCCCCATCCCCCCCGGGAGAGCTAGCTGCTATCTCGGCTTCTAGTGTACGGATTTTGTTCGTTCGGGTTGCATTCGAAAGAGGATGAAAAACTAACCTATGACATTTTTTGGCGCGAGTCAATCCGATCAGCCGTTCAAAAGTTAGAGCGGTTACAAGATTTTAGGAAAGGTTGAAAAAATCCTAAGTGTCAGAGTGACTGTGTACGGTAAAAATGAAAAATTTTTTCCAAAGTGTCGAATTTCGATGCGCCAGTGCTACCATCGTCTTTCTCGTCAAAAGTTAGGTCGACAAGTTTTTCCCACCCTACCCCCCCCCCCCCCCGGGAGAGCTAGCTGCTATCTCGGCTTCTAGTGGACGGATTTTGTTCGTTCGGGTTGCATTCGAAAGAGGATGAAAAACTAACCTATGACATTTTTTGGCGCGAGTCAATCCGATCAGCCGTTCAAAAGTTAGAGCGGTTACAAGATTTTAGGAAAGGTTGAAAAAATCCTAAGTGTCAGAGTGACTGTGTACGGTAAAAATGAAAAATTTTTTCCAAAGTGTCGAATTTCGATGCGCCAGTGCTACCATCGTCTTTCTCGTCAAAAGTTAGGTCGACAAGTTTTTCCCACCCTACCCCCCTACCCCCCCCCATCCCCCCGGGAGAGCTAGCTGCTATCTCGGCTTCTAGTGTACGGATTTTGTTCGTTCGGGTTGCATTCGAAAGAGGATGAAAAACTAACCTATGACATTTTTTGGTGCGAGTCAATCCGATCAGCCGTTCAAAAGTTAGAGCGGTTACAAGATTTTAGGAAAGGTTGAAAAAATCCTAAGTGTCAGAGTGACTGTGTACGGTAAAAATGAAAAATTTTTTCCAAAGTGTCGAATTTCGATGCGCCAGTGCTACCATCGTCTTTCTCGTCAAAAGTTAGGTCGACAAGTTTTTCCCACCCTACCCCCCTACCCCCCCATCCCCCCCGGGAGAGCTAGCTGCTATCTCGGCTTCTAGTGTACGGATTTTGTTCGTTCGGGTTGCATTCGAAAGAGGATAAAAACTAACCTATGACATTTTTTGGTGCGAGTCAATCCGATCAGCCGTTCAAAAGTTAGAGCGGTTACAAGATTTTAGGAAAGGTTGAAAAAATCCTAAGTGTCAGAGTGACTGTGTACGGTAAAAATGAAAAATGTTTTCCAAAGTGTCGAATTTCGATGCGCCAGTGCTACCATCGTCTTTCTCGTCAAAAGTTAGGTCGACAAGTTTTTCCCACCCTACCCCCCCATCCCCCCCGGGAGAGCTAGCTGCTATCTCGGCTTCTAGTGGACGGATTTTGTTCGTTCGGGTTGCATTCGAAAGAGGATGAAAAACTAACCTATGACATTTTTTGGTGCGAGTCAATCCGATCAGCCGTTCAAAAGTTAGAGCGGTTACAAGATTTTAGGAAAGGTTGAAAAAATCCTAAGTGTCAGAGTGACTGTGTACGGTAAAAATGAAAAATTTTTTCCAAAGTGTCGAATTTCGATGCGCCAGTGCTACCATCGTCTTTCTCGTCAAAAGTTAGGTCGACAAGTTTTTCCCACCCTACCCCCCTACCCCCCCCCCCCGGGAGAGCTAGCTGCTATCTCGGCTTCTAGTGTACGGATTTTGTTCGTTCGGGTTGCATTCGAAAGAGGATGAAAAACTAACCTATGACATTTTTTGGTGCGAGTCAATCCGATCAGCCGTTCAAAAGTTAGAGCGGTTACAAGATTTTAGGAAAGGTTGAAAAAATCCTAAGTGTCAGAGTGACTGTGTACGGTAAAAATGAAAAATTTTTTCCAAAGTGTCGAATTTCGATGCGCCAGTGCTACCATCGTCTTTCTCGTCAAAAGTTAGGTCGACAAGTTTTTCCCACCCTACCCCCCTACCCCCCCCCCGGGAGAGCTAGCTGCTATCTCGGCTTCTAGTGTACGGATTTTGTTCGTTCGGGTTGCATTCGAAAGAGGATGAAAAACTAACCTATGACATTTTTTGGCGCGAGTCAATCCGATCAGCCGTTCAAAAGTTAGAGCGGTTACAAGATTTTAGGAAAGGTTGAAAAAATCCTAAGTGTCAGAGTGACTGTGTACGGTAAAAATGAAAAATTTTTTCCAAAGTGTCGAATTTCGATGCGCCAGTGCTACCATCGTCTTTCTCGTCAAAAGTTAGGTCGACAAGTTTTTCCCACCCTACCCCCCCCATCCCCCCCGGGAGAGCTAGCTGCTATCTCGGCTTCTAGTGTACGGATTTTGTTCGTTCGGGTTGCATTCGAAAGAGGATGAAAAACTAACCTATGACATTTTTTGGCGCGAGTCAATCCGATCAGCCGTTCAAAAGTTAGAGCGGTTACAAGATTTTAGGAAAGGTTGAAAAAATCCTAAGTGTCAGAGTGACTGTGTACGGTAAAAATGAAAAATTTTTTCCAAAGTGTCGAATTTCGATGCGCCAGTGCTACCATCGTCTTTCTCGTCAAAAGTTAGGTCGACAAGTTTTTCCCACCCTACCCCCCATCCCCCCCGGGAGAGCTAGCTGCTATCTCGGCTTCTAGTGTACGGATTTTGTTCGTTCGGGTTGCATTCGAAAGAGGATGAAAAACTAACCTATGACATTTTTTGGTGCGAGTCAATCCGATCAGCCGTTCAAAAGTTAGAGCGGTTACAAGATTTTAGGAAAGGTTGAAAAAATCCTAAGTGTCAGAGTGACTGTGTACGGTAAAAATGAAAAATTTTTTCCAAAGTGTCGAATTTCGATGCGCCAGTGCTACCATCGTCTTTCTCGTCAAAAGTTAGGTCGACAAGTTTTTCCCACCCTACCCCCCTACCCCCCCCCGGGAGAGCTAGCTGCTATCTCGGCTTCTAGTGTACGGATTTTGTTCGTTCGGGTTGCATTCGAAAGAGGATGAAAAACTAACCTATGACATTTTTTGGTGCGAGTCAATCCGATCAGCCGTTCAAAAGTTAGAGCGGTTACAAGATTTTAGGAAAGGTTGAAAAAATCCTAAGTGTCAGAGTGACTGTGTACGGTAAAAATGAAAAATTTTTTCCAAAGTGTCGAATTTCGATGCGCCAGTGCTACCATCGTCTTTCTCGTCAAAAGTTAGGTCGACAAGTTTTTCCCACCCTACCCCCCTACCCCCCCCCCGGGAGAGCTAGCTGCTATCTCGGCTTCTAGTGTACGGATTTTGTTCGTTCGGGTTGCATTCGAAAGAGGATGAAAAACTAACCTATGACATTTTTTGGTGCGAGTCAATCCGATCAGCCGTTCAAAAGTTAGAGCGGTTACAAGATTTTAGGAAAGGTTGAAAAAATCCTAAGTGTCAGAGTGACTGTGTACGGTAAAAATGAAAAATTTTTTCCAAAGTGTCGA
>CAJQUW010007131.1:0-22983 GCA_907163375.1 Prostheceraeus crozeri
TACTTTACTAAATCATGAGAGAGTTGGAGGCATTTTTTCTCGAAAAGTATTGAATTTTAGCAATGCATAGTTGTTTACTGAAAATCGCGGCCATTAGCTAGTGAAGCGCATTTAATCAGGCTAACATGAGTGCTAGCACTTAGTCGCTTAAGAATAATTTTCACAATGATCGTGAAGTAAGTACATCGTGCCTGTAAGTAAATTTTGATTCCCTTTTTCTCCGTGCTGCATTCGTCAAGTGGAGATCATTATTCAAACCGATCGGACTCCCCACGATTCGAACGATTTTGCAGTGTACTTTTGATGCATGTATGTCAATCTTCTAAGTTCGACAGAAATTCAGACATGAATTAGCATACGTTCAATGGAAAATTGCTCTTCTATCCATTGAGAATACACCTTTCCATTTCTCTTTCAGCTATTTCCCAAATCGATTTCAGATCTTTCAAATGAATTTCAGACATTTCAGCTGGATTCAGATCTTTCAAGTTAACCTTCAGATCGCTATCAAAGTTCACTTGGCGAATCTGAAAACCAACTGGAACTGTCGAAATTCATTTGGAAAGAATTCTTGAAATTCGATTTTTGAAGTATCTGCAAATAGACATGAAAGTTGTTACATGTGTTCTGGCCGTGACCCACAGTATTGGAGAAAAGTCTTCTCTATACCCAAACCACGCGGATCTGCAATTTATCTAAGAATCCTCTACTGAAACGGTACCATTTCATCAACAAAATTGACAATCAATATCTAAGTTTTACATTTAGGTTAAGCTGATTGTTCTTGACGACTCATTCGCGTAACAACCTGTCTACGTCACATGATGACGATCTGCGAACAACGAAGACACACCTTGCTCAATTAAAGTCTTTCTCGTGCATTTTCTGTTTCGACAATTCTATTTGATAGTAAATAACTCGTGCTTCCATACGCTTACTGCCGAAACACACCCTCAGATGCCTTGCATAATTTCTGTGCTCTTTTCATCTGATCTTAGCTACCACACCTTACCTCCAGGGTCAACGTCTACACATGCTGCTATAACAGTCGAGCTTCATGAGATGTAATGAGTGATGTACCGCATGCTTCATCATGACACTTTGCTTGTGAACATGCTTTTGGGCAAGGTAAAATCAATGGTGCTAAAAGAAATAAAAAATCGGTTTGCCCTGACGTCCTCCACAGCCACCTATATACACTCATGGCTACCTCGAGATTTTTCAAACCAAAATATTCTTGCATTGTGGTTATCCTACAAGGACGCTCGCCTTTATCAACTTATTTAATTATTTTAGCGTTCGGACATAGGTAAGCCACATGACGTGAACGTCGAAAGTTAGGCATATTCAAAAGTTCATTGCATGAAACTTTAAAATGACAAGCTCTCTTCCGATTATTTTATCTCGGGTCATGTACAGGGTCCTACCAAACGCAATTGATGGTACTTACCCATGATTTACAGTATAACAAACTATTCATACACCTACGTGCTTCTTGAAACTATGTAATTTACCGCGACACGCACTTACTGCAGTAAAATTAAACAAAAACCATATATTCTTACAAATCATCGATTTGCAGCTTAGATAAGTCGTCTAGCGATGCGAAATAACAGAGTTTGACGCCGACCTTTTCTTCATTTTGAAATTGAACAATTGAATTTTCAGTGCGAAATCAAGTTTGTTATTTTTTTTTATTTCACTTGTTCTTTCTCTACTTCATAATCACATTGATGAAATTATGAAATCTTAACAAAGCATTCTATGAGAACTAATGCGGAAGATAATATGAAAGGATGCTCATCTGTCCATATCACTACAGCCATGTTTACCGGGTGGTCCAAAAAGATATGCCCCGCAAATATTGGACGGTTTTAAAATTTAAATTTATAAGCGACTTTATGATTTCAACCACAATGAAAGTCCGTTACTAATTAATGAACAAAATAGTTAATAAGTCTGCATGTCACCCACGGAATACTTTTACAGCTCGTGGACGGTTCGGAAAGAAGTTCAGACAGATTTTCAAAGAGCTCGGCCGTCAATTCGCCATGTTTTTCAAAATTTTCGTTAATACATGTTCGTCACGTACCAGTTCTTTATTCAAGTGATAAGGATTTCGGTGAAGTAAAGCATTCAGACTTTATTCTTCAATATTCCACCAGTAGTTTTCTCAGGGTTAGATAGGGAAAGCTCCCTGGCCCAAAAACGGTTGTTATCGAAGAAGTCAAATCCAGAATTCCTTAACATCTCCTGTGCTCGCATTGCCTTAAAGCACGAAGCTTTGTCTGCAGCAAGGTAGCTTGATCAACGTCATCTACGTTTTCCTTTGCTTCTCAGAAACGGAAATACATTTTGCTCAAGTATAAAACTTCAGCGAAAATATACTCTAATCCATGTTTCACTGTCTTCTTTGATCCACCCACATCATTTTCTTGATGCTACAAGCAAATGAAGACTCCAATGCCGGAAGGCGAACCAACACACCTCTTCCTATTCCTTCTATTGTCCATCCAGCAGTCATAAGGATCTCTCCTCCTGTTGATCTTGACAAACTCCTCACTTCTCCGAATTTGTTGAGCAACCCACTGGCGTGTGATGAAGGCTGCGCCCGGCATCTTTGGCTTCCCTGAATGTGATTGTTCTTATCCGCATCAACAAAACGCTTCTCTTCACTATCAACCATCTCTTCTTTATTCTAAAGTGAAAAATGACTTGAATGAACACCAGAGACTGCTTTTGTTTGGAATGACAATATGTGGTAACATTCGATGTAATTGCTAATCTCTTGTCAAAGGCATCGATCTGATGACATCCTTTCCAGGGTGTAAAGACAGGGCTTTCCCGCGTGTGACCTTAGCAGATCATAAATTGCGTAGGAAACCCTCCAAGTGACAAAGCAACAAAAGCATTGAAAGAATTCCGAAAGGCTTGTGAAACATCGATATTCCATGTCAATTCACAATAGCAATTGAAATTATTTCACAAATCGCATTGAAATCATGCTGACTGCACGGAGAGCAGAAATAATTCCTGGTACATGCTTAAATAAGAAACTGAAAAGACGACAAGTTTGTCTGCTGTTCGTGACAGATAATTTGTGTTTTCAATTTGTGACAAATCTTGTATATTAATACACAACTATAAAATGTTTTGAAACGTGACCTTATCATATTCCTATCATCAATTTGAATGACATTCTAGGTCCGTGTGATGATATTAAAGTGCAAAAAACACTTTGAAAATACATCTTTGGCGGGAACACCCGGTTACTGTTCGAACTGAGTCACACAAATTCACAAAATGCCGTCAGAAGCTGTCATCACATAGGAAGATTATAGTCCGAGAGCTACTGACATTTTCTCCCTAAATTCTTGCACGAGCTTCTTGTTGTTTTAAATTGTAGATTGTCACCCAACATCAGTAAAGCGACAATTCTTAAGTTACACTTTCAGTCGTCTTGGCAAGTTATGGAGCCGTATCAAGCATCGCAAAATCCCATTTGTTTTTGTAGATCCATATACCTCCGAGTTTGGAACACTTAATAACGCAATGATCAGCATTCATTTAGTCACTTGAAATGAAATGTGTCATTTATTGTGATTGTGCGTGCACTTTTTTTGTTTAGTGATCACGACAGTCCTGTTTGTTTATCTGCAACAATCAACATCGGTTGTCATGATTAATTTCAAGATCTTTAACAGCACATCTGACAAGCTAGTGGATGCAGGAATATCACATTTCTGCTACTCTGGAAGATGTCTCCAAAAAAAGTGCATTCTTAATCACAAAAATTACAAATCTCATTTTAAGTGATTAACAAGAATGCTAGATCATTGCATTGTGAAGTGCAGACTTGTGTCAATTCCACGTATATAAATGTAATTTGATTGCAATTACAAATTACTCCAGATTTCTTCAATTCCATTTCAATTACTCAAGACAACTGCCGGCTCTTAATTTAGATTTCGACAGCAAGTCTCGTCTTCATTTTTTTTATAAAAGTTGCCGGTAGTTGTGCCCCTCGTACACATCCAAGCATCATATCACAATGTCGTATTGTGAGCAGTTATTGCAGCGCAATATCGACGAGGAGAAAAAAGTAATTCATAATGCATGTTGAATGAATTTCTAACACTGCTGACTACAAAATAAATGCAGTTACTTCTGAATTACATGGCAAAAAAAGTAATTGACTACAATTACCAATTACAGTAATTGCAATTTCAGTTAGGACACAAGTCTGATTAAGTGTACCAAACTCGGAGGTATATGGATCTGCATAAGCAAATGGAATTTTGCGACCCTCCGCTACTTGCTAGACGACTGAAAGTATAACTTAAGAATTTTCGTTTTACTGATGTTGGGTGACAATCCACTAATTAAAAACAACAAGAAGCTCGTGCAAGAATTTAAAAAGAAAACGTCAGTAGCTCTCGGACTATAATCTCCCATTATGATACTTCTAATTATGCCACCGGCGCTGTGGCCTTGTGGTAGAGTGTTCGCTCTGCGTCCGGGAGACCTTGGTTCGAAACTTGGTCGGGTCAAACCTAAGACTTTTGAAATAGGTGCACTCTGCGTTCTTGCTAAACACTCAGCACAAAAAAGAATGAGAGTGGGATAAATGGAACTCGGCCACATGGAAGAGCGGTGTTTCACCGAATGTGCTTCCGAGTAAAAACAAGGAACATTTATTTCTTTTATTTTTTTCTGACAATGATGGTGAACTTTGTGTGAACTATGTTCGAACAGTAGACTTGGCTGTTTCCCCGAGCTACAGAGCTGATCATAAAAAACGGACCACCTGAATTTCGCTGATATTCAATCGATTCTCATGCCTTTCAATCGCATCGCACAACAGCGCACCATGCATCATTTGAATGGCATGAGAATCGATTGAATTTCAGCAAAATTTGAATGGTCCGTTTTTTATCATCCGCTCTGTACTTCAAATTCTAGTGCATGCAAGTTCAAGATAGATCATGCAATTTCAAATACCATAGATAGCGGAACCACTTTCAACAATACGTCATCTAGGCCTCAATGCAAGGGAACACAAGCTCGTGTTTAGGCACTCAAGTTCAGGACAATGCAAACAATTTCAACATCATTAAACTTCTATGGGATTATTGATGACTGAACTTGCTTTCCTATTCACTAATCTGCGAAACTGCGTGAAGTATCAGGAACACTTGAGATCTTACATCAATATCTATGAATTCTCTGTGAAGCAGACTGACTATCTTTGAATATGCATGCCCTACCTTGAAGACGAATGACAAAGAAATGAATTTGCTCGAGAAAACTTGTAGGTGGTTAATGCATCATTAGAGACCCTACAAAAACGAAGGACATTCACATAAGGATCTACGAAAGGCCATTGCTTGAACGTTGATAATTTCTGGGAGAGAGGCATTCAGATCAAGCGATGAAAATTTTCCTGAGTTCTGGGAACCATTCTATTTGAATCCTTGATTCTTTAATTCAGTTATATTGACTTCTTGAGGAGGTGTAAAAGGGCTCCAATATCATATAAGTTTAAAAAAACTTGATATTAAGATGTAACTGGCGATATTTACTTGCTGGTTGACTTTGGCTACCTTTCATCAAAATTTTTGCCAAGTAATCACGCACATCGGCCTATCTTTGATATCAGCCACCAAAACTCGCGCACCTTCCTTGTGGCATCTTATCTCTTTAAGAAAACTGCCGAATGCTCCGCGGTCATGGAGTCATCATTGTTTTCAACTTTAATTTTACAGAAAGTTAAACAACTGCGGCACTTGCGATCGATAACGATTCTTGAGGATATACTTTTCACTATATGTTGACTGCGACCGACTGGTGTGTTCTTGGACATAATACAATGATGAGTTTCATCCAAAAATATTGCAGCACAACATGGAGTGCTATCCGCACATGTTGACAAACCACGGTGCGTCAGAATTAACATTTTATGTTTTGAGATCCACCAGAGCTGCGACTTTAATTTTATCAATCTACAGTGTATTGCAATTCTATTCATGTCAATTTTTAAAAAATCGATCGGTAAAATTTCGAGAAAATTTCGATTAAACATTTTATACTACTTTTACCGATATTCTAAGTAGTAGGTATAAAATGTCATACGAATCCAGTATGATTGCCATTATTTTTTCCTTGAAAATTGAGTTCAACATGATAGCCTAAGACGGAATTTCATCATTCGCTTCATTTTATTTGGTTTGGTTTACTGACATTTGCCTGTAGATACCGAAGTCATGGGTAGGGTCATAGGTGGGCCTACATAAAATTAGGCTCTTTGATATCAAAATTACGATTAGTAAAATCACCTTCAAATATATTGAAAATCAGCAAATCATGTGACTCAGATTCATTTCTAGTCTTGGCTACAAGTCTTTTCTGATTACAAACTACATGTACGAGCGTAATCTAAGACAATTTATTTTGTTTCTCCACTATTCAATCACCTATCAACAATTTTCTTTTGGCTTGTGGTCGAGAGCGTTTATGAACGAGAATATCATCTATGTCCACTCAGTATTAAAATGGCAGCATTTCAACAAGTATACGCTATGCTCATAATGCTCATTATAGGTGCACATTCTCGTGATCTAATAATCAATTGATCATGATATTAAATCGTAGATATATGCACAATTTATCAAATCTTGGATTGAGTAGTTTATTTGAACCTAACCTTGAATATACGGACGTATGTAGGCATATTCATCATAACCATTAAATTCATATATTCTCCATAACATCCAACGTGAACTAATTGAAAACCACCTGAATTCTGACAGATATAATTTTCTTTATTGATAAAAACAATTCCACTTCAAAAACATAAAATCTAAATGTGTCCGAGTTACGACTGTTGTACACTTGTAATGCTTTCAACAAATGCAACGGCAAAGTCAGAATGGGAATAAGGACGTTTGAAATGAAGCCCAGATCTTATTGAAATCAAGTGGTGTACCCCGATTCCGAAGCCTGCCTCACTGTAAAGGCCCCAGACCACATCCCTTCCTCTCACCAGAATTTCGGCGATATGGTGAAATACAGCATGGGATTTTTGGGGTCACTCTAACCTGATAGATCCATGTATGCATCACGAAATCTTTGTATGTTTTCTCTGTTAATTGGAATCAAGAGACTAGTACCAAAACAAGACGTAACAACACGCTCAACTGCACGAAAAACCTTGACGTACTTTAAACATTCTATTGGACACATAGACTGAAGTTTTGGTCAACATTCTTCAAAAGACCGCCTGGCCACTATTGCCAGTGAAACTTTGCCCGTGATAAGACTCAGTTTTCGACGTTGCATGCGTTTAGCCACAATACAAGCTCTGGCCATATCGAAACAAGACATATTGTATTATAATGGTAGCAACTGACCAGATCAACAAGTGCAACTCCAGGGGGTGGTAGATACGATCCAACCCAACGTCAGACCTCAGGCCCTTAATCATAGGGAGGGATGGCACTACGTTGTCAAATCTGCTTTGGCTGTAGCTTCTGGCTTCCACATTCAAAGTACTGCCAAAAACTAGTCATGGAGAGATCCAATAGTTCTTGGAGCTCCAGAGAGGTGGAGACGATGCTTATTTTATTGCATTACACCAAGTACATGGATGCATACTAGAGTGATGATGTATTATACCAGTCATTTATGTTAACACAGTTATTTAGATCAGCTGCCACGTGTGAATTCCTCTGCGAAATGGTTGAGTCCAAGCTCGACCCAGAGAGATTTGATGTTCATCATAATTTTCTTAACATCATTGACAATCCTAGTAAAAAAAATGCGTTTAACACCCGAATCTCTAAAAATGTCTGCGAATTCGTTCTCATCTATTTGTAAATATTGACTGCAAATTTTGAGGAAACCACCTCCTCCGTCAATGCCCGATTTTCATAATAAGAAATCTCGCTGGTCACAGTCATATCTTTCATGAACTATTCTATTGAACAAACCATTCAGATCAGTACATTAAAAACTGCATGTCTAGATTCAGAATACTAACAACTTTGTCGCCCTCCATACTTCTGACAGACATCTTGATTTGTTCTTGTTGCGTTTTTTTGTGACAACATAATCTCTAGCCCACCACTACAACAACAGTTTTGCTTAACATCAAAGTAACTATCCAAGATATGATCCTTTAATTTTCTAAGTTTGGATTTTAGATTAGGCTCAATTGATTTCCTGCAATTTCGTTCTGACTGTCCAATGTCACGGGGGCCCAAGGGCTATTATAATTCTGACGCGTACACAGTCCTAAATCAAGACGAAAATATGACATGTCATTAGCAGAGAAAGTGTCGGGTTCATCGAACAACTGGAAGGGCTACTCACTTTTGAAGACCGAACCAAGTGACACTGATTGATGTTGGACCCAACGTACCACGTACGTTTGGATAAATTAACCGTTGTGAACGATGTGGATCGACATCAAGACCTTATCGACGCTACATTAGACCTCTGAACGCGATAATGATCTGCAGGAACGACCAAGATGAAGAAGAGCACATAAATCTCATCATGTCGAAAAGTGAGAAGCTGCTTGTAGAAACATTTATGAATTCAGGTCTTCACGGCCGATCGCTGACAAACACTTTGCGCACAGTTTAATAGGTCGCTCCGACAGTCTGCAGTCTTCGAGTGTTGACGATTTGATGCGGTGTTTTTTTGTTATTTGGATATTTCGTTTTTTGGATGACGCTAACATAGTTTGACGAGCAACTGCAAGCAGGACCCCTTGGCATTAGCAAACGCACCAGTTTCGCTGCAGTAAATCGGTAGTCAGGAGAAAGAACTACCAAGCAACGAATGAATCAAACACTTCAATTTTGTCAACCGCTTTTCCCTTGCTGTTTCAACATACATACGAACGACACGTTCCACAGATCGCCGCTGGTATATCTTTTCGTGTGTAGGACAATCAATAAAACCATTCAAAACATGTTCTTTGATCAATGAGGCCACGGCGTTCAGTAATAGACCTGATTTCTATTCGCCTTTCCTCAAACATATCAAGCAGGACTACGAAGTCTAGATTCTCTGCTATGCTGTGTTTTTCCATCTCGGAGCGTAATGTAATTTAATGACAGTGCGCGATATGGTTCTGAATGAAAACACTGACTAGAGCGATCGGTATTGATATGTTAGATATCACCGTCGTCACATGACAATAAGTTCATAGAAATTTTTAATACGAGCACTCTCGCCGGCACTCAAAACATCGCTTCATCGACATCCGTACACTGTCCGCACGCAAAACAGTAACAGAAGATTTAGTAAGCACTATGGAAAGCTCAACATGATAAGTGTCATTAGCCTGACTAATGGAAAATCGGTTACAAGCAAAAGAAAATTTGCATAGGTGATTCGAATCATGGAGAACACACAAAATAAATTGTCTAGATGAAATTGCTAGACCCCCACCTCGTACATGTAGTTTATATCAGAAAAGAACATGTAGCAAGACCTAGAAATGCAATCGCATGAATGTTCACATGAGTTGCGCGATTTTCAATATATTGAGAAGGTGATTTTACTAATCGTAATTTTTGATATCAAAGAAAGCCTAATTCTTATGTAGGCCCACCTATGACCTCTAACACCGAGACAAGCAAAACCGTCATGACTCTCGTTATCTACAGGCAAATGTCAGTAAACCAAACCAAATAAAATGAAAGCGAATGATGAAAATCCGTCTTAGGGCTATCATGTTGTGACTCCCAATTTGAAGAATTTTAGTTGAGGAATTACCAAGAAGGATATGGAGTATAGAATTTGTATAGTCTTTTAGTGTGTTTGATTTAGGATTTGGTGTGAAGTATATTTTGTTTGTTTTTTAGTTGTCAATGAGAAGGGTGTAGGTTTGGAAGATATGGTTGTATAGTCGTTGCTTATGGGTGTGTGATTCTATTGATTAAAATGTAGTTTGATTGATTTTGTTTTTATGAAATAGTTGGTTGTTATTGTAAGGTTATTATTGCAGTATTCAATTTTTCTTTTTGAGATAAAAGTTTTGTGGGAGGATGTAGTTTTGATTTAAAAGTATGGAATTGTTATATGCAAATTTTTAATATTTAATATTTCATTACTGGTTATTATGATTTTGCAAGTTATAAAGAGCTACGATAGAAGGGTTATTAGATGAATCATAGTAAATAGAAATGAAGTTATATGTAGAATTTTAATGATTGGGGAAGTTGCATGCATAGTTTTAGAAATTCGGAGTTTAATTTGAGTGAGTTTGAGAAAGAAGCGTTAATAAGCGAGGATTTTGATGTGTTTAAAAAATGGTTGTTGTATGAAAAAAGATTTTGTAATTTTTGGTTTATGTTTAGATTAGAAAGTAAAATATGGTTATTAGTAAGAATTTGAATATTAATAGAGGTAGAAAGTGATATAGTATAAGGTGAATTGAGTTTTGTTATTTAGCTTGTGATAGTGTGCAGTTTTGTTATAGTGCGTGTTAGTGAAATTGTAAGGTTTGTAGTTGAGTTGTTTTGGTTGATTTGGATTTAGTTTGGGCTTTATGAATTTGTGATTTAGATAATAGTTTCTTTCGGTTTTAGGTATTATTGCTTTTATAAGCCTGATTTGTTGTGGTATTGAGAAGTTAGTAGTTTTTGTTTATAGGGAAATAGGGTGTTGGGGATATTGTTGGGGTTTATTGTTTTATGATTTAATGTTTGGTGTATTGCATTGTGGAGTTGTTATTCGTTGATTTTGGTTTGTTCGAAGATTATTTTATGTTTTTGTGTTGGTTTATTAAGATTGTTTGTTGTATTTTTTTGATTTGCTGTGTTTAAGCCTTTGCGATTTTTTAATAAATAAAAGAATTAGAAAGGTAGAATATATAGATGAATAAAAAAAGTTAAATTTATGTATGATTAATTATGTCTAAAGTATCTAATCAAATTTTTAATATAAGAGTTAATCTATTCTTTGAAATAAAAGATGATTTATTAGTATTTAATAATTTTAATCTAGTATTTAAAATTTTAAATATGTGTATATATTATATATAGTCAAATATGTTTAGTAATTTATAAATTAATAATAATTAATATATCAAATATAGAAAATGTATAATTATTATAATTAATTGTTTGGCAAGTAAATATATATATAATTTTTGATTAAGAAAGTTTAAAAATATATAGCTTAAAATATTTAATTAATACATAAAATATGGATATTCTTATTTAAAGATGTATAATAAGTTAATCTTTAAAATTATAAAAAAATTATAATATCATTAAGAGAAAGATTAGCATTATAGTTTAGGATATATTTTGATATTTATTGAGTGATTTTTATGTCAAGATGAGCTATAAAAGTATCTTGTTAATTTAAATGAGGAAAAAATAGTAATATATAGAATAAGATATCATATAATATATCAAAAAATGAATATTTTTAATCAAAGGTGTGATATATAATTAAGAATCTGTGAAATAAATAAAGAAATTAAATGCAATTGGTATTGTATAATGATATTAATAAAAAGGAGTGATAGAAGTTTTGTATTTTCTTATAAGATTTTAAGAAGATAATAATGAAAAAATTAGTAAGAGAAGGGTAGTATAGGGAATAATTGATGAAATGATTCATATATAATAGCCACTGTTAGTGAATCATTTGGCGAAAGATTTAGAAGAGTGCATTTGCAAGTCATAAAAATTGAAATTGCAATGATAAGAATGGGAATGAATAAGAGTGATGATAATATTGATAAGTAGATTTAATAAAATAGCAATGGCTGAATTATTCTTTTATATAAAAGTGTGAAAAATTTTGGATGATATGAAATATATATGTTTTAAATGGTAGAAGAATATTTTATAATAATATAGTGAAGTTTAGGAGTTGAAGTAGCTGATTTTGCATTTCAAAAAATGGAATATTTATAATGTCTTTGGAAAATAAATAAGATATTAGTGTGTTGTATTATAAGGTATTGGTGTCTATAAATATATAGAAAATGGGGAAGAGTATTATATTAAAAAGAAGAAGATAGATATATGGAATTAATAGGTTTTTGAAGAATGGATAAATGGTTATATTGTAAAAATTAATTAAGTAGCTGATGAATGGGTTTGTATTTATTATATGTTGGGCTTTATGTATTAGCAGTGTTTTGTTTAATAATTTGGTAATATTTTTAGTTGGGTCAGAGGGATTGGATTTTAGTAATGGAATACGTGGAAGTCTGAGTGGAAAATAAAATAATTAAAAAATGAGAATCATGCAGAAATAAAATAAGGAAATATATTATATAAAAATTAGTAAATATCAATATCAAAATTAGATTCTAAATTATTAAAATTTAAAGAAATTTTAAAAAAAATTAAAAAATCAATATTTGAAATAAAATAGAATAATAGCATAAGAAAATATAATAAAAAAATTCATTAGAATAGTAAGAATGATTCAAAAAGTAATAAAAAGAAAATATGAATCAACTAATTAAATAAAAAATATTAAAAAAATCAAAATAAAATAATAAATAATTTAAATATTATAATCATAGAAAAATAAATAATTATAGAGAAACAAATAATTCATAATCATAATGAAAAAAAAAAAAATTAAAATATTAAATAATCAAAATGTAATAAATATAAAATGAAAGAAAAAATTTTAAAAATAAATAAAATAAATTAGTAAATAGTAAAGAAATTAAAAAATTAATTCAATGGTAATATTAAGGATAATAATTTAAAAAATCAAAAAAATTCTTAATTAAAATAAATTTTTTTAAAAATCAATTATTACAAATAGTATTAAAAAAATGAATAATCTGAAGAATAAAATTATACTCAATAAAAGTAGAAATATAATTAATATTAAAATCAAAAAAAATGGAAATTAATAATAAAAATTGATAAAAAATATTGACAATAACTAAATTGAAACAATATAATAATTCAAATATAAAATCTAAGATTTAAATAAATCCATCAATCAAATTGAATAACAATAAAAAAATTCAAAAAAAATAAACAATTTAACATATAATATTGAATCTAAAAATTTATGTGAAAAAAAAAAAAAAAAATCATAATATAAAAATTAAAATTCCAAATCAAAAAATCAATATGATAAAAAAAATCATAATAATTTAATAAATTATAATTAAACTAATTAATTAATTTTTAATCCCCCAATGAAAAGAGGAAAAGAGACAATTTACAAAACAAAAATTTAAAAAATTAATAATAGAATATATTAAAAAAATGCAAAACTAACTTAATTAATAAAAATAAATTAAAAAATCAATAATGGAAAAAATTTTAAAAAACAAATAAAAAAAAAAATGAATTTATCAGTAAAATCACTAAAAAAAATCAATCTTTAATTAAGAATATCTAATAAAAAAATATAATTCAGATAAGAATATAGAAATACAAAATTAAAATCAAAAAAAACATAAATAACTAAAAAATAGAAAATTTTAAGAAAGAAAAAATAATCCATTAAAAAAATTAAATAATAAAATGAAAAATAATCTAAGGAAAATAAAATTAAAAATTAAAAAGGAATGAATATCATCACAAAAATTAAAAAAAATAGATAAATAAGAAAGAAAAAAAATCAAATTAATCTCAATAAATTAAATAATACAAAATAATGTTATCAAAATTGAAATGATTGAAAAAATAAAAATTTAAAATCACAATTTAAAAAAAAAAGCTTCAAAAAAAAATACTAAAAAAAAATAGTTAAATAAATCAAAAAATAATATAATAATGAAAAAAATTAAATATAAATTTATAAAAAAAAACTAATAAAAAATAATATGAATTAAATTAAAAAAATTAAAATAAATAAAATAATAAATTCATAAAAATTAAATAAATTGAAAAAAATTCATGTAAAATCAAATAAATCAATAAATAATAAAAATAAATAAGAAAAGATAAAAAATAAATACAAAAATAAATGGAATAATTTATGAAAATTCAAAGATATTAAATCATAAACTAATAATAAAAGATAATCATCAAAAATTCAAGTAAATTATAAATAAAAATAAATTTAGAAAAAAGAAATAAATTATAATATAATAAATCTATATTCCAGTAATAAAAAAGAAAATAAAATAATTCGAAAAAAATTAATAATAAACAATAAAAAAGAATCAAGGAAGAAATTTAATATAAATCTAAAAAAAAATTTCAAAAAAATGAATCAAAATGGCAATCATACTGGATTCGTTTAGACATTTTACATAACCTACTACTCTAGAATATCGGTAAAAGTAAAAGTATAAAATGTTTAATCGAAATTTTCTCGAAATTTTACCGATCGATTTTTTAAAAATTGACATGAATAGAATTGCAATACACTGTAGATTGATAAAATTAAAGTCGCAGCTCTGGTGGATCTCAAAACATAAAAAGTTAGTTCTGACGCACCGAGAAACAATCGATGACAGAGCGGCCATTTTCCAGTCAAATATCTGCTTTTGGTGAATCTTACTCGTAAAGAAGAGAACATTAAGCACATCATACTGGATTGCCTCTATCTGGCCATTTGCGATCGCCACGAAAACAAAACATAATAAATTCATGCGAGACATTGGTAAATTGGAGAAACTTTGGCAAATTAATTATTATAAAAACGCTGACAAATAACTTCTTAATCAAAGATTTCTGCTAAAGTGTACCGTTCCTCAATCAAGCGAGGAAACTTGTAGCAAGTGTATTTTTTATTTCCCCTGATGTAGCAATCTTCATCAATGCTGAGAACTGTCAGGGTCAAAGCATATTGACGCAAGATCATTCTACAGTTCTCAAGCATTTAATCTGAATTCAATGATTGCAAGCACTTTTGATGCAACAGCATGCCGACAAAAATTTAAATAGACATTAGTTCCTAAGACTTTTTATCATAGACAATCTATAATTTCATGCTTCATCTATGAAGTAAGTTAGTTGAACTCATTAGGTCACACGCTTCCATTCATCATATTTATTCCACTCTTCCCTGAAGATGTCATTAATCTTCAGAAGTTCTGAGCGTTAAATCCAATAGTAAATTTGATTTATATTTATCAAGAAAGGCCTAGGGAAAACATCAGCATTTTCACTACTCGGACACTTAATAACCATCAGGGATTTGTAAAATATTGGTGCGCAACTGTAATCCGGCAGCAGCCAGATACGGTTTCTGCAAGGAACGAGAAACTCAGGACTTTCACGCAGACCAGCGCATGTTACTAACCTCACTTCATATCTACCACAAATGTTCACGAATGTGCTGAGTCCTTAGTTCAATTCCTCTTCTTGTCAGATTATGATCAAAAGAAAAACGAATATCAATCCCAGTGGGACGCAAGATTGCAGTTTTCGCGTGAAACAATGAAATTTTCTATGCCATTCTCTTGTCAAATTAAAACAGTGTTACATGTGTGGAGCCCAATAATTTTCGGCATGTCGTGTCTTAAGGCCATTATCCCTAACATGCACATGCGAAATTATCATGATTACCTGATCCGTGATGTAATGCGAAAAAGAAAACCCATGCGGCCAGCCACAGAATTAAATAGTTTTGTTTATCTGCTTCGGTTTGCTAGAAGTGTGGATTAATACGAATAAAAACTCGACGGCACAAACTAGAGGAACCTAGTTTGAGTGACGGGGCAGATGGACTCTCCGAATACCTTACAGACGAACTAGGGAACAAAAGTCGTGCGTCGCTATGCGGATTAATGTGAGTTCCAGCAAAGTGTTTCGTATTGCGCACAAAAATCCTTCAGATTCGAAGACCACGTCTTCAGCATCATTGTCCACAGTTAAGCTTTTCTCCATATTGTTGGGCCTTCCGATCCATCTATCAAAGACAAGTAGGCAGGCGTACGAAAATTAGTTCCACTGATGATATTCACATCCTCCTCCTCGGCATTTGCTCACTGTATAGTGCATACATTGAATACGAAGCCAAGACAGGGATGTGTGTTTTGGTGTGTGCGAAGTGACATCACTAGCACGCACGCATCTCTCACTGGCTCTATGGTGTCCCTGCTGACAGCTTATTAGTTTGCGATTTCCAATAGCAAGATGATACACGGAATCATCCATTCGAGAAGGAGCAAGTATGTCTAATTCTGTGATGTGCCATTTCGACATTAAGGTTGCAATTACAAAATTTCTTCCTTTCTAGGGAAAACCGTACAGCGCGCCGGCAGATGAATCTCTAATTCTGTGCGGGTCCAGCATGTTGATGTTTGCCAACGTAATGAAGCAATCATATGCGCAGAGAAGAATTTATTTGACGCAAGTGCACTAGTTACATAAATGACTATTGTAGTGAATGCTATGCGGTATTATTTCATTGATGCCTGCGCAACCGAAGCCCCGGTCGCAGTGGTATCACATTTCAGACCGCTAATGTGCATAAAGCTCATTTATATTTTTGAAAGTATGCACAATACAGGACCGATATAACACAAGTGAAATGAACACCTTGCAAATGTGGGGTGTTATATAGCAGCAGTAAAATGCACTAGACGATATCGACTTCAATTTAATAGCCAATTAATCTTCTCGGATATATGATCTACTTACGGATCTCCATCCTCGTCCATGATTAGGGTTGCAAAAAAGATTTTTTCCATCATATTTTAAAACATACACATGCTATAACATATATTCTAAATATGCTGTTTGTGTTTTTTGTTTTTGTATATTTGACGAGAATTGCGGTAGTACCTTAAGGTGAATCAAATCAATAATTCTTCCCTAAAGTCCAGACATTGAATCAAAATCGGAAATCTATAATATATTACAAAAAAGCCCAAAAAAGACTTCTTTAATTTGGGAGGCCTTTTAGTTCAACCAACACCTAATAGCATTATTTAGTTTTGATTATCACTAGGGTACTTTTATTATTCATTTCGGAATACTTATCACTTAGTTTTCAATGCATTTAATACACCGGTTCACCTTTAAAGTGATAAATAATTTTGCCAGAAATTAAGCTGAGTAAAGCGAAAAAATGCCTTAAGAAATAATAAATAAATCACACAACATAAAATGACACAACGTCACTTTCATCAGCGGGATTATTAAGAAGCAATCATCTACAAAAGCATCTTGAAGTTTGTTGAGTGATAATTGTTGATAATCAGAAATAGCACCGCGCAATTCTAACATAAATTCTTGCTCAGTGGATTCGATTATCGCCTGTAGACTGTACTAATGTGTACACAAGTATACTGTACTCGCTCTATAGCATTACGAAGAGTGCTTTAGTCAAAAGATTATCACTGAAATTTCATTTGCAATTATACACCACACAGAAGGGATGGGGATTACATCGCCTTAAGAGATTATGAAATTGTCTACCCTAAAAAAAAGATGCCTTCTACCAAGGAAAAAAAAGAACACTAACAAAGAACATATCAAAAAAAAACAGATGTTTTTTATCCATATTTTAAACATAAAACATTTTTTAAAATGTTTTTCGAAATATCATTATTTTAAATACCGCAACCCCAGTCCATATTACCAAGCCCTGGATGTCTATCAACAATACGCCCTTACACTTTTATTTGATGATACTTAGAGTCACTCTCATGCGAAGATGAGAAAGTCTATTTGCTTTATGAAAATGATGCCAAATCACAAGACGTTTCACGACATTCAGCTGCATTCGCTAGTAATATAAGGACGTAAATGAGACACCATGCCTACAATTGTTAATTTACGCTATGAACGTCCGAAGCGTCATGTGGGTTGCATCCAATTTCAAAGAGTAGACTTGCATCTATCGCAAGGGTGGTTCTGATTTCAAATATCAATTGCGGAAGGAGAGCACTTCCTGATCTTACATTACCTTTGTTCAATATAACCTGCAATGGATAAACTTAGACGCGTTTATCACTTCCTCTAGAATAATTGCAGCCTTGATGAAACGGAGAGGCTGAATACTGTACGGACGAACAAAAAAAACTCGGCCAATTATTTATTTTTTCGAGGCGGTAAATAGAAATTGACTATTTCTGAAGGCTAGTGCTTGAGGCCTAAAAAGTCGACCAATTTTTTCTTCATTACAGCACTAAGATCAACAACTAATATAAGTGCCCTGTGAATGACCTACAGCTTTTCTTTTGACTAGGGAGAGCTGCTATTGAGCGCGAATTTCAAAGTGAAGCGTGCCACTTTCATTGAACATCACAAATCAAGTCAAATTTGTCATCACGAAGCGTCCCTCGGGTGCCTAAATAACTCCTACTTAGGATGACGTTGAGTGAGCATTTTGATAAATGGAGACATGTATAGTGCTGATGTCAAGGAAGACTTCGACGTCCAAAGACCTCGCGACACGGAAGAACGAAAATAACTAACGAGAAGGCAATAATGACAGCATACTGACTGATCCCCCCGAAAAAGTGAGTAGATAACTTTTGTACCATTACAGCACTACACAAGTTTCATACCCATTGTGGTAGTGCTTCATCATATTGTAGTAAGTGCTGCTTTTCAGATCGCTGAAAATACAGGAAAGCACTTGTTTGACAAAATGGAAATTATATTAACCGTTTATTTTTCCGAGAGTGGTGCCCGGCCGACGGTCGGTTTTTTTAAAGTCAATTATTTATCATTCGAAGCAGGTCGTCGGCTCGACCGGCCGGGTTTTTCCACCAGCACAATATTAGTTTCAATCATATAGGTCAAGTATAAAATACGTAGAATGTATCGACTCAAACAAGTACTGTATACAGTGAAACAATTGTTTATATCAAAGGAATTCAGTTTTTTGCGGACATTACGTTCCTGCTGTCCAAAAAATTATTTGAGCAGTTTCTAAAAAGCTAAAATCTTTCAAATTATTCCTGTATTTAACAGACCGTTTCATAAATATTTGCACAAAAAAAGTTAAACCTATTTTTTTTTCAAATGTAATTTTCGTGTTGAAGTCCTTGGTTCAATTTTAATACACGATTATAACATATGAAACCTTATGTTCCATAGATTGTTTTGTCATACATTTTACTTTCTTAAGTGGTCAGCTGTGGTCAGTAGACCCTGCAACAAAAAGATACAGTACAAATAAGTTTTACCGAAAAAATGCTGCTAATGATTTTTTCATTGATGAAGGTGCTCAGTTTCAATAAACGTTGTGTCATGTGAAAGGATGTGTTTAGCGCTTTTATTTGGCAGAGCGATTAGACTGTGTCTGGTCAGTTGTGGTCAGCAGACATAAAAGCATGAATTTTTAGTCAACTCATTCACCGATGCCTACGGACGAAACTACGCAAAACAGAAAATTACGATTATCATTATTCAATCAGGCTCGTGTTAAGCTTTCAGATGATGTAATTTTTTTCGAATTTCGGCAACATTTGGTGTACTTTCACTCAATTAACACGTTTGCTGTTGATTAAGGTGGTTTTATACTTCCTCCGTTTCTGTTGTACGGACACGTCTCCGGGAAAATATTGTGCGAAAACGGAGACCGTCTCCGTATTTTTTTTGTCAGCAAGACATGAAACGGAGGGTCAAAAAGTCACAATAAATGATACGGAGACATTAGTTTGGTTGTCATGTCTCCAGGTATTTCAGTCGGACTGAAGTTTGACTGTGAGCCAAATGAAATGAAGCAAGATGAAATTACGATAGTTATCACGTGACATCTAGGCTGGTTGTGATTCTGTTCAGGGGAGAATCGAGCCTCCGTACGTATGCAAGCTTGACAAAATGGACTATACATGCATCGTATTTTTTAGTCTCCGTCTCCTACAAGAAATTACGCAGACTTGTGCAGCTTCCGTAAAACGGAGATGTCCGCGTTTTCAGGAGCTGTCTCCGCTCTCAATACGGAGGAAGTATAAACCAGCCTTTATTCGCTAACTTTCGCGTTAGAAATGTTTTTAGCGGTCAACTGCACACTACTTAATAACTTATGCTGTATCAGCACTAGCGCTTTCGAGTTTGGGTTTAAAAGAATGCTGTTGTTATCAGCTCCAAGAATATGTAATTTTATCACAATCGGCCCATCCGTTGACTGGCAAACTTCAAATCTGTATTGCTCCCACACTCAGTCATTCGATGAGTCATCCAGGGAATGACGCGGTTAATCAACCTATTACGCGGTTAATCTTATAAATTAACCGGTTAACCGGTTAAGAAATAATTAACCGCGGTTAATTAACCGGTTAATCGGTTAAAAAAAAATTAACCGCGGTTAATCAACCTATTAAAAATTGTAACTAAAAATGCAAGCTATTTCATTGACACTTTCACAAGATTTTATAGGCACGTTTTCTTATTGCTAGTAGGCCCTATAGAGCAAGAAATCCGCAGGTCTAAATTAGTGCCCACAGAAATTGCTTCAGACAAGACATAGCCTATGTAAGATAATCAAGTTGCACAATATAGTATTCAGTATCTTATCACTGTAGTTTGTTGGCATTATTTTTTCTCTGCTCTATACTATATCACTCGCACAAAAAAACAAGTTTCGGTCAATATCTATAAATTCTGATGAATAATGAATCAATGATGTGAAAAAAATCAGCTTTCTCTCCCGAGTAATTTAATGCCACAAATAATTACGAATAAAAAATATGTACACAGCCGACGTTTCGGGTCCAGACCCTTTCTCAAGGCAAGGCAGCAATAAAATGACACTGTCTAAACTGGCTCGTTAGATACGCAGTATAGCTCCGGTTGTCTCATGACGTCTGTTCATTTTAGGATGGCACTTATTGATTAATCGCGATTCCACCACGCTTGTTTCAACAGGATCATTTAAGCAGCGAAGAAATTCAACATCAAAATCAATAATCGAACCGTTGACCAAGACAGGGTCTTACTGTGTTCAGACAAGCACTTAGATCATTTTTTATTACGAAATACTGAGACTGTGTTCGTTGTTAATCTAATATAGAATGGTCTAGCAGTTTTGCCTATATAATTATCACCACACTGTTCTCACAAGAGAATTGATATAACAACAGCGCGATGTCGTCTCACAGTTATGATATTTGGAACTGCGATAGCTTGTTGCATATTCTACAATCATTGTGTTTACTTTTTTTGCCTTTTTTCTTCAAAACATTACGCAGTTTTTTGTTGCCCGTACTGACGAGACGGACATTCAACCTATGTTTTCTTATTTGGTAATTAATTTTCCGATTAAGACTAATACACTAATAAGGATTTGAGTGTATCTGATAGAAATACCCAAAAAATAAATAAATAAATAAAATAAAATGTTATAAAATCAAAACGATGATTAAAAAAAGCATTGTTTGAAGTTACCGTTTATAAGCGACAGTCTTAATCGCGAAAATTAATTACCAAATAAGAAAACATAGTTGAATGTCCGTGCAATGCGATCCAGTACGGGCAACAAAAAAACCTGGCGTTAACTATGTTTTAAGAAAAGAAAAAAGGCAAAAAAAGTAAACACAATGATTATGTATGCAATATGCAACAAGCTTATCCAAAATCATCACTGTGAGACATCGTGTGTTGTATATCAATTCTCTTGTAGAAAGTGTATTGGTGGTGAGTGGTGATATAATATATAGGCAAAAACTGACTAGACCATTCTCTACATTAGATACAATCGAACACAGTCTCAGTATTCGTAATAAAAATGATCTAAGTGCTTTGTCCTGAACACAGTAAGACCTGTCTTGTTAACGCGTTCGATGATGATTTTGATGTTTGAATTTCTTCGCTGCTTAAATGATCCTGTTGAAACAAGCGTGGGTGGAATCGCGATTAATCAATAAGTGCCCATCCTAACAATGAACAGACGTCATGAGACAACCGGAGCTATAAAGCGTATCTAAACGAGCCAGTTTAAGACAGGTGTCATTTTTATTCGCTTGCCTATGCCTTGAGAAAGGGTCTGTGACCGAAACACGTCGCGTGTGTACATATTTTTTATTCGTAATTATTTGTGGCATTAAATTACTCGGGAGAGAAAGCTGATTTTTTTTCACATCATTGATTCATTATGGTCCTCCCGCCTTCAGCCATCTCTTATCTGATGAATAAAACTACGTCATCGAATAAAAAGGAATTACACATGCCGCATGGTATCTACCATATACTGATTTCCATGTAAGTTCGGTGAATAATTTACAACAATGAGTTTAAGAATTGTAGTGTAAAACAACAATAATATGGCCACTTGCGGGTTTTCTTTTGAAAGACGCATGTCGTGTCTCTCTTGTCAAAGATAGACTAATACCGACAAAGCTCGAAAACAAACGTTGCACAACTGCTTGCAGATGTTAGCTTGAACGGTTTAAAGTACTGCTTGGAAAGTTTTTGGTAAGTTTCTTGGAAAAAAAAAGACAACCCATGAAAATTTCTCCAACCATTCCAATGGAATCACCAAACTAGGTCAGTAACGCACATCTCAATTCTAATTCTAACCTCACAAAACTGCATTTCTTTGCAAATTTTGTCTGTTTTGACAATTTATTTAAAGGATTTACTTTCCAAAAAGCAATGATAATCGCTTCGTTCTCACATCGCATGCTTTAGTTGTCGTCTACATTGCAGTATCGTCGAGAAAAGGAATTCCGTTGTATGAGTCGATCTCCGACCAATAACTAAATGCTATAGTTTACTTTCTTCTTCATTATCTTGAGTGCAAAACGAGAAGTCCGAGTGATTTAAATCGACGTGATCCAGAAATGTTGCTCGAATTGTGAATCCAGACATATCAGTGAGAAATTCATTATACGTCCCAGAGAAAACCGGACAGGAGATAGTTCGCTAAAAAAACTACATAGATTCGTGACAAGTGGACGTCGGTTACATGCTTAATTCTTACTATAAACCAAACTATTGATTTAACATCCTCTTTGCGAATTTTTTTTAACACAGCGAGTTAACAGCGGTTACAAGACCTTTTTAACCGGTTTTTAAGGAGTTTTCTAAACGCGGTAACCCCGGTTAACCGAGCGAGTTATTCCCTGGA
>CAJQUW010007132.1:0-38048 GCA_907163375.1 Prostheceraeus crozeri
TATACAGGGTGATTCCGATCTTCCCGTCACTTTTCAAGTAATGACTACAGCTGTATCACATGTCTGGTTGTAGTGATGGTTCATGATTTATATACTACGTTTCATGGCCTTTCAAATCATATATTATTTATTTTCTTGTGATCTGCATTTCTGCTGATACGAGCAATTGAAATTGTTTACCCACATTACAATTTTTTAAATCAATATCTATGACAGGAACATCGCAACAATCAATATCATCAGCCGCATTCAGCATAGATATCTAATAATTGCTTGCTTTGAGGAACACCATGCAAAGTTAATTGAGATTGACTTTTCAGTGTAGACGGTATTAAACTGGCTGAAATTTATTTACTATCAACACTTGACAGCAATGAACTATCCTGGCTTCACGAATGAAGAAATTGCAACGGCCGTGGCCTATACCATCTCTTCATATCCTGAAGATGCAAGGCGACGATTTCGTGTGGATTTTAAGAAAGAAGCTCCACCACGCACAACCTTAATTGGGTGGGCAAAGCGTTTTAAAACCTCGCTATCTCTCACCGAAAATGCAAGAGTCGGTGACCATTCAGATCGACGGCTTTCCGACGACAAACGAGACGAGATAGTCGAGGCCTATGGTGATGATCCAACACTTTCGCAACGAAAGGCAGCTCAGCTCTGCAGCGTTTCACAATCGTCGGTGAGCAGAGTGTTGAAAGATGAAGGTTTGAGAGCTTGGAAGTTTACCCGCGTGCAAGAGATCTCGGACGACGATAAAGTTCAAAGACTCCAGTTTTCTAACCTTATCCTTCAACATCAACAGCGCGACAGTAATTTCGTTGGAAATATCGTTTTCTCCGATGAAGCAACGTTTCACTTGAATGGATCTGTGAACCTTCACAACGCCTTCATCTACGCGGAAGAAAATCCTCACGCTGTTATCGTGAAACCATTAAAGTCTGCTTCCATCACTTGCTGGGCAATGATATCACCACACCACGGCATCACTTACCATGTGCAAAAAGAAACCATGAATGGACAGCGCTACCAGTCTATCCTTGAAGACAAAGTTGTGCCAATACTAAGTGATAGACGAAATCGACGTCAATTTTATCAGCAGGATGGTGCACCTGCACATTATGCCAATTCTGTTCGTTGTCTGCTGAACGTCAAGCTGAAGAACCGATGGATTGGTCGTGGTGGGCCGATACACTGGCCACCAAGAAGCCCTGATTTAGCAGTAAACGATTTCTGGCTTTGGGGCTATATTCGTGACAAACTATACAGAGATCCACGTCCTCGTACTCTTGAAGCTTTACAAGAAAGACTTACGAGCTTACTCGATAGCGTGGAGGTCGAGATGATGCGATCTTCGTACAGGTCATTCTTGCGCCGATGCGAGTTGTGTTCTGAGAATGGTGGCGGTCACTTTGAACAGTTCTTGTGAGTTAATTTTGCGTTACTGCATACCTGTCACTTATAATAAAGTTTTTTTGGATATGAAATGTTTTTCGAAATCAAATGAAAAAAAATAACTTAAATAGTAAAATAAAATAAATAAATAGTAGACTAGGAATGTAAAAAATTAAAAAAAATACTTAAAATTGATTTAAAAAATTGTAATGTGGGTAAACAATTTCAATTGCTCGTATCAGCAGAAATGCAGATCACAAGAAAATAAATAATATACCATTTGAAAAGCCATGAAACGTAGTATACAAATCATGAACCATCACTACAACCAGACATGTGACACAGCTGTAGTCCTTACTTGAAAAGTGACGGGAAGATCGGAATCACCGCACGTATTCATAAACATTCCCCATGTTTTAACAGCATCAGATCAAGTGATTTCTGACTCTTAATGCAGCGCGTATGTACTAAGAATAGAATGTCTTTAACCACGGATGCTTGGGGTGTTCCCAGGGTTACTACAGGTCCTGGAAAGCCTGGAAAACGAAACCGGCACCTGGAAAGCCTGGAAAAAGTTTATTTGTAGCCAAGCATATATGATCTGTGACATCGATCTCACTTGTAAAAATGCCTGTTGATTGAAAAACAAATTGTGTGGCTTTGAAAAGAATGTTGCTAGTCTGATTTCCATGCGATATCAAAAATGTTTTGATGATTAGTCTTATCATTCCAAACTTGAAAAATGAAGGATATCGAACTGCAATCCATCGAACATGAAAGTTCAAAGTTGCAAGACCAAATTAACGAACTGAACAACATGGCTGCTGCTTTAAAAGCAGCGAAATTGCAGCTTTAGTTCATTTTTCTTGATTTTAATTTTTAAATAGCATGCATTATCAACAGCTAGCCTAATTTAGTTTACAATCAATTAACCCTTTCTCATCGGCTATCATATTGTAGGTGTCCTTGCATCTTAGTACGTAATGAGGAAATATATACATAATCCCTTAGTTTTGTGTCCGCTTACATACCCACTAGGTTTTCTTTAGCCTGTTCATTTCGATTTTTACAAAAATTCAAAGTTATGAAGTCAAAAATTATGTAGATAAATGATGCCAAAATTAGGTGAAACCAGTAGTCAGCACATGCATCTACTCTGTTGCTCCAATCACCAAACTTCATGCATTCTGATCGATGAGTATGGCAACTTAAGTGGCAAATCAACTATGCGAAAGGGTTAATGATTTTCACACCAGCTTCTTAATCAGTTATAATTCCAAAGTTTTTATACAGTTGTGTGGTCCTCGTCCTTGACATTTCTGATTGTTATATTCCCATGGTATGGGAGATGTTTCCATTTTTTGTTTTTGTCGCTAATGATAATAAGAAAATGTAACAATTGTTTCAAGTAATTTCATGCGTTTTTTTATTTACATTCATATGTACAAAACATTGTTCTTGAGGATGATTTAACCTCACAAACAAAAGATTTTTCATAATGCTGCTTTATCATTTAAAAAGATTTTACGATAATTCTGGTTAAACAAAGTTTTGATATTTAGCAGCAGACTCGTTTTCCATGTTCTCATGTTAGATGTAGCACACTAATATTTTGATTATTGGATGTATGAATCGAATCTTTTCGAGGAAACTTACGTGCCTTTAGTGATTCTGATTTTGTTAATGAAATAGCAAGCCTGTTAATCTAGGAGAGGGTGCCAATTCTGATCTGACGGACATCTTCGTGGCATGTTCATTTCTAATAGTTTCCACAGCAGTTGCTAAAGCGCTGCACATCCCTTTTCAGCATGATTTTTGTTTGATAATTTACGTATTAATAGGGCTAGGATAATAATGTTTCCACATAAGTTGACGTTTCTCGTAAATTTCACGTATTTCGTTTTAGTTGCTGAAGCATCTGTAAGCTGCTTCAAACAATCAACCAACGTGAAAAATATCGCGATCGGAAATGATCTGGAAACAGTGCTAAGTTTCCTCACCTGAGTTTTGGAAATACCTTCAATTTTGCAAAAAAGCGTTCCCTAGCAACCGTTGATAGACAAAAAACTAGAAAAAAACCCATTCGAACCAGCGTAATCAAAAAAGGGGTAGCTGTCTCCCCGATATAAATTCGAAACCTAATCATGAATCCTGGAATTTCTTTGAATTTCCTGGAAATCATGGAAATGTCCTGGAAAATGGTTTTCCAGTTTCTGTAGAAACCCTGGTTCCGTAATTACGCAGGAATTTACGCGTGGCGTGTCACCTAGTGATGGCCCTTCAAAGTATGGTCTCGGAAAGATAGAGACAAAAGATAGAGGACAAAAGCACTTCAATTCTGCGCCATTAATTCGCTAGTCATCTCTCATACCTTCTTTAAACACAATGAGAACCGGCGTAGTACTTGGATCTCTCTTGATCTTATCCGAAAGCAAATAGATTACATCATCGTACAGAATAACTGGAAGAGTTGCGTGAAAAACAGCCGTGTATTCCATTCTGCAGAAATGGGAACATACCACTTTCTTCCAATGGCGACTTGTGCATTGAGTGCAAAGCCATCAAAGAAGTTCAAAAGAATAAGCAAACGCTTCGACACAGAAAAGTTCGCAGACAAAGACCTCGCCGACGCCTTTGAAGTAAAAATTGGAGGTCGATTCAGTCCACTACTAGATGTTGACACAAACGATGCTGAAAATCTGTACTCCGCCTTCGTAGATATCACCAACAAAGCAACAATGGAGACAGATGGGATACAAGAAATGGAAACAAGTATAGATGGTCTCCCTAAAGATGTGGACAAAATGTGAGCTAGGACGAGAAGCTAGAAGGAAACTACTGGAGGATCCAACCTGAGAGGAAAAGGGAGTTGATTAGAAGAGACTGAACCGGGAAGTGAAAGCTGCACTCAAAGAGCAGAAAAATAAGAGTTTAGAATTAAAATTGAGCAACTGGAAGAAAGCTTTAAGCAGAACTCAGACAGCTTGAGGGTAAACCCTTAACCCTTTCAGCACGAAATCATTAAGATACCTGTCCTAGTGACACGCACAGTGTGTCATGCAATAATTATTCAACGTAACAAAATTTGAAAATTAATCATTGTTCGATGTTACGATGACACACGATGCGTGTCGTTACTATCATTGTCCACTGTTACGGTGACACGCCAGAGGTGTCAAATAGGTATATTTTCTATATTTTATTTGTCCATTTTATGTGATTTCGAGGTGTTATTGCAACAGATAATAGCATTAGATCTTGTCATGATGCACATGTTTTCTCCGGAAGAAAAGACGGAGAAAACTGCTACAAGGAATGCAAATAGGTGTTCTCAAAATCTTTGGGTGTTTTAGAGTTGACTTGACTAATAAGTACAGTACTATGCGATGATAACACCGTAAACAGTTTTCCTTAATTTCTCATTTCACACAGTAATAATTCTCATTACGACCACAGTAAATAATTCTACACATTTTTGCTAATCTTTTTAAAACAACACAATCTATTTCGAGCTTGTATTATACACATTATGGGAACCAAACATATAAGACATATAGGCTTATATGCTTGGTTCCAATTTCCCAATCGAGTGTGCCATGAAAGCTTTTTGAATAAGACTGAATAAGATATACCTCTTATGTTTTCCTAGAAATTGTGCAATTAAAAAAGAACCGATTACCAATTACCAATTACCGATCATATAAATTTATAAATATTTTCGAGCGTATAATTTTTTATGTTTATTGCAATGTATTTGCACATCTTTTATTTACAGTCCACTCAATATTAATCACTCATTTTTCATTTCAATTTTATATTTACTCTTTTAATGTTACTTTACTTTTAATTACTTCTGCTTTTGCACCTCGAATGTAACGGAAAATCAAAAGCCATTTACTGCTATTACTACAAAATATATTCAACGCAATAAACCCATAATACGTTTCGAAAAGTTTCAGGTTTACTCATGATATTTTGAAAAACAAGGAGCAGCACATAGACCAGGTTGTCCAGGGCAATCAGCACATCGGAAGACAGTTTCTTTCCGCTTTCCGGCTTGGTAGCAAACACGGCATCTCTTGTGAGGTCGAGGTTCTCCTTCCCTTGCTGGTATGCGTTCAAGTTTATGTTGTGGATTCCGTTCCTCCAAGCATCGATTGTTTGTTGATCGTGGTACCAGGCGAGGTCTTCCGACAGGATTTCGTCCAATACCTGTTTGTAAGACCAAACGATTGACAGATTTCATGCAGTAATCTAGGTAGTTCATTTTACCATCATTCTTCCTGTAGAGAATCCATGAATTGTAATGCATGATTTGAATTAAGTGCAAGCAGTACTTTACAAACCATGTATAATTTTTCCGATTGATATCGTAATGATGAAGTGCGGCATCCAACCGGTCGACACCGCCCATATGGGCATTGTAATTCAATACAGATCGTGACTTCTTCACCGTTTCGTGGTGTCCACCTTTGACTATGCGGCTGACCTCAACATCTTCAGCAGCAGCAAACGTATCCATCAAGTAAACCGTCTTCTTTCCAGACGACTTTTGATCCACAAGTTTTACGCAAAGAACTTCGCCGTTGCGGGAATAAGCTTGAGACTTAACAGGCAGATTTAAGTGCTTTAAATCGCTCGGAACGCCCCGGTTCGCTTTTACAGTTCCAGTCATAAATGTACCATTGCGAAACAGATATCGGGCTAATCTACAGGAAGTATAAAAGTTATCAAGATAAACGTGGTAACCTTGATTAAACAGGTCGTGTGATAATTGTATCACAATTCGTTCCGTAACTGATAATGTTTCAGCACCACGATGAGACAATCCGACTGCCCGATTTTCAGTACTCAGACCATGAAGCATCATCTTCCAAACGTAACCCGACTCGGATTCTGCCAATACATACGACTTTATTCCATACCTCCTACGCTTGCTTGGGATATATTGTCGTATTCTTAAACGTCCTTTGAACAGCATGAGTGTCTCATCTATAGAAATCTGACGGTTTGGTAGGTATGTATTTTGGCATATATTATTAACTTTTTCCAGAAATTTTCGTACTTTGCTAAATAATCATTTTCCAAATTTTCTGGGTCTGCAAAGCGAATATAGTTCAAAATTAACTGAAATCTGTCACGGGATAGAGATTCAGGTGACGAGAATATCTCTTGACGAAACACCAAATCGCCACTCCAGTATGATGCAAGCGTAGGCTTCTTGTTCAAAGCCATTAAAAATTGCAATCCAATAAACTTTCTGATTTCATTGACTGTAACTTGTCTGCTGTTTTGTAATTTCTGGCTTTCAGGATTATCAACTAATTCTTGCCAAAGTCTGTTGTTTGTGTAGTCGCATATATCTTGCATTAAGTCGTCAGTGAAAAAGTGATTTAAGAAAAACATATCATCTTCTAATTCATTTGGAATCTCTAAGCGTGGATGTAGTCCTGTAGTTCCAGTAAATTCTGGTCCACGTCTGACGGAATCAGTACCACTTTGGACAGTTCGCCATTCACCAGTGCTGCCACCTGCATCTTCGTCAGAGCTGCTACTTGAGTCGTTATCTCGCAAGTCATTATCTTGTATTTCATCTTCAATCTCACTGCCTGAACTGCCATCTTCGTTTGTATCAAATCCCATCAAATTCAACGCATCTGTCATGGCAGAACGCCGACCACTTTGCGTGCTCATTATGATATGAATGCGCAATTCGAACAGCAACAACTATCAACAAATTCTGTCGGTGTGAATGATATTCAAAGATCTGTTCAATAAACGAAATCTTACGTAATAATTCGGTGAACCTGTCCTTTGAGAGTGATCATAATTCAGAAACATTCACCGATGGTTTTATGACAGGCTCTGCGTGTCACGGTATAATCGTACTATTGCATTGATTCTAATTCCGTTAATTTGTTAATAGATACATGACACGTACAGCGTGTCGTCCGTACTGAAAGGGTTAAAGCATTTAAATGCAGCGAAAGACACACAAGGGAATATACACACTCGTCATGAGGAAGTTCTCTATGGAAAGAACACTTCCAGACACATCTGAGCACAGATTTTCCTCATGATCCAAATTCTCTAAATGATATCCCTGGTCCCCCTCCACCTACCGAATCTGTCCGAATCAACAGGGACGAAATTGAAAAGGCTATTAGGAATTTGAAAAATCGCAAGGCATCCGTAATAGACACAATAACAGTAGAAGTACTAAAGGCAGGCGGTAAATCTATGTTGGAATGCTGGAAAGAATTTTCAATCTGATATTGGATGAAGAAAAGACTCCGAAAGTTTGGTCACGTATGCTTGTCACGCCAATTCACAAAAAGGTGACAAGCTTATTAAGCCCGATAACTGCAGAGCGACTGCACTTCTCTCTATACCAGGGAAGATCTTCTGTCGCATCCAGAATGAAGGAGAAAACTGAAAAAGCAATTCATGAAATTCTCATACGATGATGAAAGTTATCCCAGTAGCCATTTATAATAGAATATAATGCTTACTAATTTAAATTATTAGTTAAAGTAGTCATAAGGAGGACTGATGGCGTTCTCCAATCCGCAAGTGTACAAAGGCAATGCTACTGTACCCATTGGATTAATCAGTTCTTAAAAGAACTCAATGTAGCCTTTCTCGTGGCAACGAATTAAAATTGATCAGCTTTGGCCCAATATCTGGTAAAAATGGAAATCTTAAGACTTGTAATACTACTCATTCTTGCTGTTAATATACAAATACCATAGATTCCAAACACTGCCGTATACACGTTCAAAACAGACTTCTAATATACTGTACCGACTACAGATGCTGATAGTGGAAATAGAATAAGACAATGGTCACCATAGGTTAAGGAAATTAAAAATGGATATTATAAAACAACAGGAAACCGATGAATCAAAATTGGAAAAGTGGAGGTAAAATATGGAAATACAACGATGCTACTACACTGATTACAAGTGAACTATATCTGACACTACACTAAGTGGATAATGGTCAGAGTGGATAAGTGGAAAGTGGATAATGGAGGCAAACAATAGAACTACAATGACACTCTACTACACTGAAAGCAATGAAACTATACACACTATACCTAAGACTACACATGGAAAATACTATTTCTTCACTTGAATTTGTTATCGCCAGTTTCTTTCCGTCTATCGTACTTCTTGTAATTCCACATTTCTTCATTTGAATTACAATACATCGACCACTACTTCAGTTACCGATTAAGGGATATAAAACATAATACTGCAGTCCGTCAGTCATCAGCAGGTACTCGTCTAGTTGTGTTTCGACCCCTAACCTGAACACTCAAACCCAGACGAGCGGGGTCCCACACATAGTGGCTGACAAAATACTGAATAGGTAATGACATGTCTTGAAAGATATGTGACAAAGATAAATCAGACATCAATCAATTGTTGCGTTTCCCACATGTAAACAGATCCTGTCATTAAATTCATCCCATCAATAAGTACAGTATGCTTTTGCGATCCTCACATGTAAACAAATCCTGTACATCAATCTTTGCCTTTTCGATTCCCACAAGTAAACAGATCCTGTTCATCCTCGAATCCCATAAAGATGTAATCGCTGTGTGATAAATATGTAATCCGCCTTTACACAAACTTCGCCTCATACATCAAGACTTAAGAATGGGAGATCTCTCATCTCCCGTAAGCCACGCTAAGCGCTCTGTATTCACTCTTCACCGCCCCCATATGATGGCTACAAGTCATTGTTAGTCGTTTATTCACCTATGCAGCAAGGCATTAAGGAAAATGTGAGTCGTTTGTTGGTCGCGTGCCTCATTGAAATTCACAGAGTGAAGTGAATTGTCGAGCCGAGAAAAGACCATATTTGTGAAGCGATTCATTCCCGCCCAGAACGGTACGTTCGAAAACTTGACATGAACGTTCACATTAAGCCTCAGAGAAGTGCGTAACGTTTCAATACTTGAGTAGAACTTCAATACGAAAATTAATATAAGTTCGCAAGGTACGTTCGTGCTTTCGACGTTAAAAAGTACGTTCGCGTAGTATGCACAAATTATATATTGCCCCTCTTGTTAATTTCACGAATTCTATGATAAATTGATCCCCAAGGAAGTTAGAAAAATTATCATTACAATTTTACAAATGGGCTTAATGAATATATGGCGTCCATTAATAAAAGATCTGCAAATAAGACCTAATAATTGCAGTACTCCTCGTAATTGGTATCCCGCCGAGCAAGCTTTGTCCGCGGACAAAACGGGTAAGAAATGGACATCCGTCGGTCTTCCATTAACTCACACTTTTGTCCGCGAGACTACGGATAAAGAACGGCAGTATACGGAAATCTATCGGGCTTCCGTTTCTCGGACTTTAAATTCATGATTTACGGACGCTTCACGGAATAGAAACGGTTGCGCATGTCCGGAAATTTCCGTGTAAATTCTGATGTAATATACATACTTGTTCTGCTTAAACTTATCGAATGCTACTTGATTCGTTTTTCTTTTAGTCCTCTTTTTGGTTTTATCAAACAACATCTAAGTCGAACGTTTGCTGAAAGCCTGGATGCAGATCACATTCCAGAATATTTTGTGGTCTAGCGATGAACTAAGATCGATGATGTAATTCGGCATCTTGTTTTAAGTATTATTAAATCGAAGCGTTTAGTTTTATGCTTGATTGCATTATATGTTTCTACTTTTGCCGAAGTGTGCGAGAGTACACCGTAGGCCGCCAGACTCGAACGCGTGCATAATTTCGACAGGAATATTATTTTTTTGCGTAACATGTAATAACCAGGGCAATTTTTTGCTATTTTTATAACTATGATTTCAGTGAGCATAATAAGTAAAGAACATCGCCGTGCATGCATTGCGTTCATTTCAATTTCTTTTCTATCGAATCCTTGTGTTGTGCATATCGGGCGATCTTGGAAGTGTGAGTTGTGTCCAATTCATTTTGACGGGCGGTTATGTCACTCATGAACCATATGCTTGCGTCTGCAAAGGCAATCTAGTCACTCTGTTACTAATACAATTGCCTTTGGTTGTGATTCAGCTGAAGCAAATGGCGCGCGCGAATTTTCTGTTTGACGCGGCATAAGCACTTTTTCACACACGACACGCATTTTCAAGCAGCGCAATGTTTTGCTATCTTGTGATCGATCGCCCCTTTCGCTTACGTGATTGGCCAGGCCGTGAAGCGCAGTCAACGCCGGCAACTTGCAGAGGGAACAGGGAACAGCCGATCATCAACTTTCACAATTGCAGGCGAATGTCGACTGAGAAAATTGACTTGGTTATCTCAATGTCTCACCGTTGAAGGTGGATGTGATTTATTCAATGCTTAATATATATCTGATTCAGTGTGGTGCAGTTTGGAGAACAATTCAACGTCGTCTAATGGCATTTCACACCGATTTATTCCTCACAATCTAAATTAACTGACTGTACATCTTATGCCGTGAATAATTTTCTAGTCAGCCTGAATACAGGTCTGAATTTGCACTACATTCAATGGAAAATTGGTTTCCTGTGATGATCTTAGTGAGTCCTAGTCGTGGCCATTAGTATTCCAGACCCCAACAGGCAGACAACGAAAAACAGCTCAATGTTGTCGACTTACTTCCATCTGCCATTGTCACTAGATACATGTCTTCTGCATCAACGATATTGACAAAATGGTAAGTCGGAAATTCCCTATCAATTTCTATTTGCAGTCATGTTTCTTAACAATAGACTGTATTGCAGTCACATTAAAAACAGCAGGGCTCTTAAGGCCTAGACTATATTGTATGATAATATTTGATCATGCGTAACAATCGCGCCTTATGGATCCATGCGATTTGAATAGTTTTCCCAGTTCTTGGGGCGGATTTCACATCATAATTGACATGGTGACTGGTACATACAGTGTAATCATAATTTAACTATTTCATGAACTGCACAACTGGATTTTCCACTAAACGTTTGAATTTTCATTGTTCACGCAATACGTATGGAGTTGAAAATTATAAGGATTGATTTTTGCTAATAGATTTCAATTTTTCATTTCATCACAGTATGGGACAATCGTGGAAATCTTATACATGATCGAAGTCTTACAACATAGTTGAAATTACGAATATGGCATACAAGGACAGCATAGACAAACTATAGGACACAGGGCTGTGGAGGCGGAGGCGTAAAAAATTGGCCACCTACGGCTTTCGAAATTTTAATGAATGATGTGATTTGATATAATCCTATTATTTGATGTTATTTAATATACATTTGTTATAAATGCAATTTATGCCACCCAATATAAAAAATTACTGAATGAAGTTTGGATACCGTACATGTCCTCCATTGAATAGATTCCATTGGTTTACTACCGTACAAGTAATTCATCAGTCGTCTGTAGTGTATTTAGTAGTTGTAGTGTCCGCTATTCA
Source organism: Prostheceraeus crozeri (assembly GCA_907163375.1). Lineage (NCBI taxonomy): Eukaryota > Metazoa > Platyhelminthes > Polycladida > Euryleptidae > Prostheceraeus > Prostheceraeus crozeri. The sequence continues at coordinate 11,836 of CAJQUW010007132.1, forward strand.
ATAACAGAAGTAAATCTATGAAAACATATGGTGCGAATTCGGCTATTGTGATTTTAGTTACTTCGGCGTTTGGACACCATCACCGCCGTTTCCTTTGATTAATAAATGAATTTTCATTAATTAGTGGGTATTGTATAGGCAACAGCTAGCCGACCATGTCTGTGAAGTAGATCCATTAAATTAACTTTCTGATTAATGAAACGTAGATCTAGGCTGGTTGAGAAAACATGAACTCATAGAAATCGACCATAATCCGATCTTTATATGAACGTCATATTTGTTATGTTGCTTTACCAGACTACGTGAGGGTCTAGCTATACGCATGATGTTCATGAAAAATGGATTGCCATTGCACTCCAAATTATTTAACAGTACTATAGAAGGCTACTACTACAGTAGTAGCCTTCTATAGTACTGTTCAATAATTCGGAGTGCATGAATCTGGTTGGGTACTGGGGTCAAAGATGAACATCTATGACAGCAGTACCCAACCAAATTTGTAGACTACCGTAGGCCTACCGTGTTAAGAATAGCAAGATTAATCATCAGTGTGTAGAACTAGACCGACAACGAAAAATTGATTATATCGTATAGCATCATATCACCTTTATACCATGTTATTATTATAACTACAGCTGGTATATATTATACTATATTATTGCTGAGGTCTGAGGCGGAGGCACTTTTCAAATAGGCCGCCTCGAACACAGCCCTGATAGGACATGCGTAAAGACAGTGAATACATTTGAATCGATGTGTCAGTTCATGCATCGAATTCATTTTATAATTCTAAAAATTTCTGTCGATGTTACATCTTGACTGGTGAAAGGCTTTTTTATACTACGGTGTTTTAGGTAAGTTTTAATGAAATTCGTTTCTATCAATGTTGTCCTTTGGTTTTAGTGTTTTTTAATGGTAAACAGCGTAGTGAAAATCTCGCGTGTCAAGATTGGACCCGTAAATTTCTTTTTCAACGGTTAAACTGATGTGAATTAGTCAATCCGTTAACATGGGTAACCGACAAACAACATTATCTTGCTGCGTAAACATAACATTTCAAATAATGTAATAATTCTCGTAATAATTTCCCCTCTAACACATGCAATAATGATTATCAAAAATATCCACTCTAGTTCCCATCACAAAAGACTTTATCAGCGTGGCGAGGGCATCTTCGAAGGTGTATCAACAGGAATTGGAGGAAGAAAGGAAAAAGGCGGAAAAACTTAAACAGGAAAAGAAAGAACGCGAAGAAAAAGAAATTCAAGCAGAAAAGGAACACGATGAAAAAATAGAAAAAATGGACGCGCAAATATGTCTTATTGCGAAAGACGAAGAAAACATAAACGTTGAAACGTCGAGAGCCAATCTTCTATTAAAGGATGCACAAACCCGTCTCGATGAAAGCATAAAAAAGAATGATATGGATGGCATCAGTATAGCATCAGATCTTTTGCGATTGGCAAAAGAAAAAATCGAAACATCCGCAAAGAAGCGACTTGAATTACAGAATAAAAAGCGGCAGCTCATGACAACTTACCACGAAATGACAATAAAGAAAAAAAGACTGTAATAACGAACTTCAACTCTGTTGATGAGAGATAGTTGACTGTAGTGATAGCAATTTGCTTGTCCTCATTTTTTGTATAGATTATTTAACTAGTGTCACATTTTCAGTTGTTGAACTTTTTAACTTTTTAGTTTTGAAAGATTGGACATTTTTACAAGTGTTTGTTTTGAAGTTTTCTGTTCGGTAAAGCTGTAAGTAAATTTTGTACAAAACTTTACAATTCACGAAGTATTTTTCTTAATTTCCAAAGACTGCTTTCTCCAATAACCGAGAAGTTTGTAATTTTTTAATAGAGTTGTTTTTTTATAATGAATGTCAATATTTTATAGCTCCCTACATGTACAAAATATTCATAAAGTTAAATAGCACTTGAACGTATTAATGCTTGTATTGGATGATAGTCGTTGACTTCAATTTTCAACGTATTTTACTTTGTCATTTACGTAATTTATCTACTTCTCATAATAAACCTACTTATTAATTGCAATCGAATTTACGTGAACGATCATATTAGTTTGGTTGGAGTTTCACATGTAATTGAACAAGATTGATGACATGATAAATTTAATTTCAATTAAACAATAATATGCCTATACATAATAAGATTATGAAAACCTATAAAAGCCTATATATTTTTTTGGGACCTATAATTTTAGCCTATATTCTCACTAAAATTCGTTGGGAGGCCTGACGTACATGCTACATGATAGCACAAACAAAAATCGGTAACCTTTCCTGCTAAGCTGAGCCCTCTGGGCGCCTGTTCTACATAGAACACTTGAAGCTGAGCCCTCTGGGCGCCTGTTCTACATAGAACACTTGAAGCGATCTTCAGAACTTTCTATATACATCATAGCATTCACTTTCTTGTCTGACGAACTATTTCAACCATATAAATTTCCAGGCAGGAAGTTCGACATTCCTGTCTGGAAATTACACTAGTGAAGTAGATATTTTCGCAGGCAACAACGTCTTATCAAGTCAATCATGCTAAAGTGCGACATTCATTATTTGGTTTAATGTATGTATTTCTTCTACTCTGCTTAGGCATTAAGCGATGTGTAATGCATAGATTCTCAATGCTAACCTTCTGTATTTCTACAAATCGTATTGTAAACCGGACAAGGCAATTTTTGAGATCTTATAAAAGTCGTGTAGTTTGTCAATTTCTATTGATAAGCATGAAGTGTAGACCGTCAGCATTAGTTTTTGTCACAGATATCTTAGGAAAATTTGATATTCCTCACGCATAGACTTCTGCTCTATGTTCCTGGTTTACACTACAGTTGTAGATCTCTATAAAATCTACACTTTCATTTTAATGGAATTCTAGATATAGTAAGTACGAGTAATTTTAAATCCTTATTCATATTTGGGATTTGTTTTGAGAAGTCGATTTAACCTACTTTTTGAGTATCGGTATAAATGACTGCATAATGGTAATACGTTATAACAAAATTGACTGCATTTCAGTATCGTTATTATAAACAAGGTTATGAAAAACGGAGAGTCAATATAAATGATCATGAAAAATTGATATTCGGGTGTAACTAAAATCAAGAAAGATGAACAATATAAAATGTAAATGTAAGTAGACTGCTAATCTTACCGGGTGAAAAATGACAAAATTTGGTAAGATTTTATCGATAGTACTTCTTTTCAGATATTTTGCACAACTAGTGTACAGTATATTGATTATTCCAAGTCTTCTATTTTCATAGCTTAATGTATAAAACTACAAGTGAAAGTAAACAAAGAATCATTGTCTTATTCTAATCATTATTCTTAATTGCCTAGTCCTTGGAGCACGAAAAATACATATTTCTGTGAAACTTAGGGCATAAAATGAGACATGGACAAAATGTCCCGACCGTTACGATTTGGAAATGCCCGTCAATTTCTGAAACAAAATTCAATAGTCTGAAGGTGTGGCATCAATGACGGACATAGTCTGAAGTGAACGTGAAGCTATTTTCAGGTTTGAATTCCAAGTAAAAGCTGTGAAATCCACTTACATATTCAAAAATTTCTGATTTCAAATTTGTCAGCGCCCCAACCATAAGAAAACATTTTCTATTTATGCTAGGCAACGACTACAGATAGACACTATATTTTACCAACAACAAGCTTATTATCATACATTATCATAAGCTTATTAACACGTTGCAACCGCTAACAACATAACATGCTAACAAGTTGCAACCGCTTTCCGTCAGACGGGACGTGGCTTCACTTAGTCTCTTTTATCACTATTATTTCGTTAGAAGCAGCTCTACAGTAAATGAGTGCGTACCGAAGCCGAAGGTCTTCTCCCGAAGCACACGCAGAGCTACTACACCCACCTGCTATCAAGTGAGCTTAGAACACAGTCGCACAGTTACTCGGTCGACTAGTTTCTTCGTTCGCACTGCGTTGGTTCGTTTCTTCGTTCGGCTTTGGAATCAGCTCCCTCAATCCACTTTTCTTGATCAATACAACCTTGACAATTTCAAGAGACGTGTGAACCGGTTTCTGATGAGGGTTTAAAATAACTAACGCTAGATGATCTGGTCTCCTTATCCCCGTCCCTAATCGTCTTTTACTTTATTTACAGGATTTGTTTTTTAAAAAAGACCTCTAGCAGCTTTTGAGTAACCCCTAGCTGTAGCTATGGCATTTTGCTGTGCTAGGGGTCAAATTATTCAGCAAGTTACAAGACGATTTGTTTCAAAGGGCCCGACCGTTACTCTTGTGGAGTTAATTTTCTAACATGATGCATCTCATGTCTTGTTAGTTATACTAACCTAATAAAGAGTTGAGTGATATTAAGAAGTGTGTTGTGCGTCAAGTGTGAGGTGATTGAAGTGTGAAGACAGACTGTACTGCGGTAGTTCATGTTTTCTATTGATTTTCGGCTGAAGCTGTGTGATTGCTTTTGATTCGGTAAATGTTGTGTCGCGAGTGTTATCGAGTTTAACAATGAAACCGACACATGCAATTACATCGACCGAGAGAAGGCGCTGGACGCCGAAGGCCCTGTCAAAGCCATTTTAAGCTATGGCATTTTGCTGTGCTAGGGGTCAAATTATTCAGCAAGTTACAAGACGATTTGTTTCAAAGGGCCCGACCGTTACTCTTGTGGAGTTAATTTTCTAACATGATGCATCTCATGTCTTGTTAGTTATACTAACCTAATAAAGAGTTGAGTGATATTAAGAAGTGTGTTGTGCGTCAAGTGTGAGGTGATTGAAGTGTGAAGACAGACTGTACTGCGGTAGTTCATGTTTTCTATTGATTTTCGGCTGAAGCTATGTGATTGCTTTTGATTCGGTAAATGTTGTGTCGCGAGTGTTATCGAGTTTAACAATGAAACCGACACATGCAATTACATCGACCGAGAGAAGGCGCTGGACGCCGAAGGCCCTGTCAAAGCCATTTTAACTTAACTTTATAACTCGGACCATAAAAAGTATCTCGAGAGAACTGCTATTTTGCTACCATTTTGGACAAACGATAATGACTAATCTCTCTCGCCGCATGGTCAACTACGTACTAACCTAATTTTTGTTTTCAGTTGTCGTCACGGAATGAAATGCTAACTATGGAGAAGATGAAAGAAGCATTCGCCGTCGTAATGCACTTGCAAATGCGTTGCGTTATCACATTCCTGATTCGAAAAGAAGCCTAACAAGCAACATTTGGACTTGTCTCTATTCCCTGGCTCCGGCGTCAATATGGCAATTCTACTGTGGCCAGGGACAGTCCGGTAGTAAGAAAATCAGTTTCGCCGACAACTTGTCAATTATCTACAAATCATTAATTGTTGCTGTGATTCAAGGCACGCGCGTAGACCAAAAGTCCGTCACATCCGGTATCTCTGATGTCCTGAAAACGATGTCCAATCGTAAAGACGCGGTGCAATATCGTTCCAGCTACCGATTTATCGAGTCTCAGGCTGTATCTAGTGATGATTCTCAATATACACAAAGATCGGTCAGTGTTTCGGATTCGGAGGGTTCTGAAGGCAGTACCGTCATTATCAACAACACTCCGTGATGTAGTCAAGCTTTCATCAACATTCATGATATTCTCATGTCACCTCGAATGTTTTGATGATTAAAAGTGAAGCTTCTTATTGTACGTAATTCTTAATATTGATGATTGAACAGTACATTCAATCAAATATCTTTTTATATCAATCCGTTTTCAGTGAACTCAATTGTTAATTTTCTTTGTTCCTCATTCTTAATAGTGATGATTGAACAGTTACGTATAAAGTTGGTATGTAACTTTCAATCAAATATGTATAAGTTTTTATATCAATCGATGTCAAGTGAGCTCAATTGTTAATTTTCTTTGTTCCTCATTCTTAATATTGATGATTGAAAAGTTACGTATAAAGTTGGTATGTAACATTCAATCAAATATGTATAAGTTTTTATATCAATCGATGTCAAGTTAGCTAGCTCAATTGTTAATTTTCTTTGTTCCTCATTTTTAATATTGATGATTGAACAGTGACGTATAAAGTTGGTATGTAAGATTCAATCAAATATGTACAAGTTTTTATATCGATCGGTGTCAAGAGAACTCAATTGTGAAGTTTGTGTGCCTTGCATATTGATGATTGAAATATTGCGGTATGTAACATTCAATGAAATATATGTTTTTATATCAATTGGTCTGTTTTCAATTCGACAGCTATTCTTATGTGTAGGTACGTATTCAGTGCGGCTAGTTCTTTTAATGTTTGAAAAACGTACTCAACTCGGACGTCCGGAACTGGTTTTTTTCCGGACGAATATAGTAGCCATCCGAACGTTTCATTAAAGTTTATTTCAAGTACTCGAACTTTAAATCCGTACTTTCTTCGTACGACCGGGCAACGTTCATGTTCTGGGCGGGTTATGCCTTGTGAGAGCCTTTTCTGTGTAACTCATCAAGTCATGCTGAGAATAACCTCTAGATTTCATGATATTTAGTGTCTTGTTAGTTTTGTGTACAGCGTCTTGTAACTTCGAGCATATTCTACAATATCTGACTACCTGCGACGCGAATACATGAAGGGCCATCTGTAATGGGATCATGCTCTCCGGAAAAGTCAGTTGCACCACAGAGAAAGAGAAGTCATCTACCTTGTGATGTACTGAAGTTCTCAAGCTGTTCTGTGAGATTTGTATTTTCACATCAAGGTAAACTACCTCTTTATTGTTATCACCATTTCTCTACGCCAACAAGTCAGGTGGATAAATTCTTTGAATCAACGAATTAAAGTGTTTATAATTGACAACACATATATCGTCAATGTATCTTGATGTAGGTGATAACAAGCGTGCTAAATGATATTTCTTAGTTTTTATCAAATTTTGCATAAAAACATATTCGCAGTGTAAGAGGAATAGGTCAGCTAGGAGTGGACTAGAATTTCCTCCCATTGATTCCTCCATTCAGGCCTTTAATCTGCCTGAAAACTAAATTACCGAATGTGACGTAGGTCTGTGATAATAGGAAATGTATGGCTTCTTTTAACTTCTGTTTATCAAAACAGTGATAACCACTATATTTTTTCATTGAGCAAAAGGACTTATCATATCCAATGCAAATAAATTTTCTATTTGAGGAATTAAACGCCAAATCCATAATAGCGAATATGTGATCTTCAATCAATTTTTGATCAAGATTCGTACATAAGGTTGAAAAATCGAAAACTTGCAATGAATGAACTTGTGTCGAATTTAATCTGTGTAGAAATTCTTGTGTGGACTTTATACTCCAGAAGCAATCGAAACCGCTGTTTCTCTTAATTGCCATACAATATCTCTGAAAATTGTCACGCAAAATACTTAAGGCTGAATTTACTTTGATGGAAAGCTTTTTCGATGTGCATTGTCGTGCTCCTGCTATGAATCTAAATTTGCATGGAGTTTTGTGAAATTTTGGAATCCAATATATTTTTGGTAATTTTCAGTCTTTTTCACAGACAGATAGTTTAAACTCGCTTTTCATAATTGTTGTGTGTTGCTCAATTACATTCTGCGCTAAAATTTGCTCTGGACCATAGGTATCATTACCCGATATGTTCGACGTGGAAATATCAATTCCCAACTCGGCTAAGAGAATTTGGAAATAAAACTTTTTGCAAATGAAGGCATAATTATTAGATGCTTTATCAACTGGCGTAATTATGACGTCATTCTGCAATTCTTTCAGATTTTTACCCATTTTGACATTAGTCTTGTGTCGATTACTGTGTGCGCGAAATCTATTCGAGGATTTCTTGGCAAGATATATTCGATCTTTAATCAGTGCCATGATTCTTGATTTCCACGCTGAGAATAAAGTAGCCTCAAGCCTCTCTTTCTTACTTATTTTTGTAATATGCTCATCTAATGAATTACTAATTTGAGTTGTTATGGCACTCCAACAAAAAGCCAGTTTGGCCTCAGACGTAACCGAGGAACTATCGATGCCATCTTCATCACGCGCCAGATAATCGAAAAGGCCAAAGAACACAGTGTCCCCCTCCACTTCAATTTCATTGATTTCAAGGCACAGTGTGGAGGAAAGCGCTTTGGAAAATGATGCGAGCTATTGGAGTTGATCCGAAAATAGTCAGAATAATAGAATCCATGTACAAGGAAACCGAATGTGCAGTAGTTATAGATGGACATTTGACAGATTGGTTCAAAGTTGATGTAGGAGTCAAACAAGGCTGCCTGCTCTCTCCTACCCTATTCAATGTTTTCTTACAGTTTGTGATGACAGAAATAAAATCCCTAGACTTCTCCCTCAGCCTAAGCAGCTCTTTTTCTTTCAACATCCGCTACGCTGATGATACTACTCTAATCTCAGCAATCTTCGACAAATTAAAGCTGTCCACAACAGAATTAGAAAATTCATGTAAAAAGTGGAGCATGAAGATCAACGTCGACAAATGCAAAGTTATGTCACCCAGCAGTTACAGCATGTCAACGGGACGCCAGTTGAAAGCGTGAACGAATTTATCTTTCTAGAACGAGCGTCGTATCATCCGTACTCTTAAGATAAAACTGCACAAAGCCCGCCCACGCATTCGAGACTATGGAACCAGCATCCGAGACCGTATTCCGAACGAAACCATCAGACGGAACCTCCACATGAACACCACCATTGTAGATGTATTTCTGAAGAAAAGGCTGAGCTAGTCTGGCCACGTAGCGAGAATGCCGTCAGATCACTATGTCTCTAGGGCATTCAGGCAGGACTTGTCCAACCCAAGACCGCGCGGAAGGCCAGCGAAAAGATGGAGCGACCAAATACGAACGGACACGGGCCCGCCAATCACCAATTGGAACGCCAAGCCCAAAATAGGGGAAGTTGTCGCCGTTGGATGGAGAAGACTGGTAGGAGCAAGGGTCGATCGTAGCCTGAACAATTAAGTCAAGTCAAACCTTACAACTTGTGACTTCAGTTTTTCGTTGCTGTGGTCAACTTCTATGTCTTTGTGCATCCTCGAAATCAAGTGGGCCGTTTTGGCAGAGAGATCGCCAATCAAGACACCGCCAATGGCACCACCTTTCCCGAGAAAAAAAACGTATCAACTTTACCAAATATTTGGTATTTACTTGGAAAATTTATAAGATTTGAATAGTTTAACAAACGTTTTGGAAATTTAACAAATTTAGGAAATGTGTAATAATTGCCTAACAAATATTTGCTACATTTTGTATGTAAGTCGATATTAACGAATTTTGCGAAATTTAGAAAACGTTTATCAAATGCCTAGGTAATATTTGTTTGGTTATCCAAACAAATGATTTTTTTGCATTTACTAAGTTTGATGAAAGAAAAATCTTGCAATAGGCAGGATCCGCTTATGAGTAACTGTCGTAAAAGGCGGTTTTAATTGCATGGTGATTTCAATGTGCGGTTACTTCACCCGTACAATTTTTTGAACTCATGCATATCACAAGGATGATCATCGGCTCTCATAAACTCTGATTAAAATCATCTCTCAATAAAATAGAAATGCAACGTCACAGGAAATACCCAATAATAAAGTCTGTACTATATCACAGTTTTGCGTCGTTGATAATTGGCTGATTTTTTTGCCATCAAACTTAATTAAATGATTGAATAATGAAATAACTGTCAGGAAACTGTTGATATTTTTCTATGATGGCACCAACAATTTCTTTCAAATCTTAAAGAGAGTGCATTATGTCATTTCCATGGATATCGACATATGAAACATGTGGGCCTGAAATGTGCATGTCTACTATTATTTCGAGTATTTTATATATGCCCATTTATATTTGATGAAATGGTGTGTATAAAATAAATATTCAGGTGACTTCATCACTATTCTCTCTCTCTCTTTCTCACTCACTCACTCGTTCCCCTTTTCTTCTTCTTCTACTCATTTTTCATCATCTTTCACATTTACTACATGTACACTGTAGCTACAATAGCAACAACATCAGTCATATATTTTCATTATTAAGGGAGCCTAAGCAGTTCTATCGGCACACATTTTGCTTCTCAAATTAAAGCATTTATTGAAGTTTCTAAGTTCCATACCGTGCCCATCAGCAAGTCGACTTTGATCAGTTTGCTCGTGTGTTCGCTAAATTACTTAGCTAGTAATTTGCAAAACTTATGATATTAAATCAGTATGCAACTGAACCAAACAATTACATAAGCATCTCGCTCAGTCTGCGTAATCATATCTCGCTTCTATAACTTTCCGTCACTATATTAAGGAAATTCGCCACGCGCACGCAGCTGAGGAAGTTCGTTCACATTGTTGGCAGCCTGGTCGTGGCCGCATTCGGGAGCCATGAGCGGTCGATAATATTCTCTAGCTGCGCTGTGACTCAGCGTCCCTGCTTAATAATTATTATCCGCCCATCACGTGGAACAGAGAGCTGTGCAAGGCGCAGTAGCTTGTGCACTCTTCGCTCTCGTGTCGAACGCGTGTTTACGTTAACTGCTTAATATTACAAAAGTCAGCGCATCAAGAGGATATTTCTACTTACACACCTTTATTTATTCATCGTCGGTTTGTGATTGTCTACGTTTTTTCATCATCTTGCTTAGCTATCATGCACAAAATGGAGCACGACTCGAAAATGAACACTCGCATGTAGTCAGTGAGTTCTTCCAGTCAATGAAGCCATCAAGTTCCTTTGATTTTTGCATCAGAATTAAAAATGCACCTCTTGGATCAAACTACAGAAAAATGGTAAGCTTCTAAATGTTTCTGAATTTATTTTGTCAACTTAGTTTCAGCATTTAACTGCAAGTCTAGGTACATGTATTTGGAAATCCCGAAAACAAAATCAAAAGAGAGATTTTTGGTCATAGATTTGGGTTTATTGACCACGAACACGTAGAGACATTTCTATTATTGACTACTGCTATATCTGCTCTTAATTTTACAAATACTAAAGAGCTACTAGCGTCATACTTAATTTACTGATAACAAAATATCTCAATTCCTCTTAGTTCCTCATAACAGACATATCACATTTTAGGAGTCCTACCAATACTTTGAATTCATTTGTGTAATCGAAAACCCAAGTAAAGCGATGTGTTTCTTGATAGCTATAATATTTATTTATATATAAATATTATAGCTATCAAGAAACACATCGTTTTACTTGGGTTTTCCATCACACAAATGATGTCACATGCCCAAGGCTTATTCACTTTGAATTTAATATGAGAATGTGCATGTATATCAGTTTTCACGACGACGTTTCTCGTTGAAAAATCGATCAAAAGTTGATTGTGTCGTCAAAAGAATCATAATCAAATTGGAATATGTTGAAATGGTAATATATTGTTTTCAAATTCGTAATTTCTGATTGCTTACATTGAAAATAGCACAAACATCTGGTTATGTTGAGACAAAATAGTTGCATGCTAAAAACCTTAGAAGGTATGAGCACGAAAGAACTTAATTAGCGCATTAAAACCATTTTAATTTAGCACTTCAATATTTAGATATGTAGTATACTTGTGCAATAGTATCAATATTTGGATGACAAATAATTGAAAAAAATTTTGAAACAGTCAAACATGCTATAAGTCATAAAATTCTATTTCAGGACTGCAAAAATTCTAGATGGAGAATGTTTTTATCAATGTGGACAAACTATTGAGCTATTCGATATCTGCTTAAGTTATGCAATTTAATCTATTTTCTGAAAGATGGATCCATCAAGGAAGCTTGTTTAAATAGGTCACTATTTCCATTTTATATATGTTGAATTGAACACCTGTAGCTACCGCCTATGATATTCAATTAATTTTTTCAGAATTGCCATATTTTAGAAAATGGTATCAATTTGACATTTCGAGTAGTTTAAGAAAAATGATCAAGCACACAAAAGGCATAGATGCTACACGACGGACTGCACGTTGTTGGCTACATGCACACTGTAATAAAGATCAGTCATGCGTTGCAGTCCAACAATAGGTTTAGTTTTGCAAAATCAATAATTTTTCATGCTTTACGATAAATATAAAACAATCAAAAAACAAACTCATTGCTACTCTTTTATTCAATTTGTGTTTACTTATTACAAATTATGCTTCGCACTTTTCAATATCATCGTAGGCCTAGCTATTATGGTCACATGTTAGTTGTAGGCCCAACATGAATTACCTGTAGAGATGCTGTCATATAAGCGGTAGACAAGATGACGTGTTTGCAGATTGTGATTTTAAACAAATTGTTTAAAATAAGATAAAATATCAAAATATAATTACATGTGCGGTATTAAATACTATAATAAAAATTCAAGCATTCCTGAATATCTTCATCGCATGAACGGTTTACAAGCAGTCGGTAATAGGCTACATCTCGGTAAGGCTCTGTTCTAATTTTCAGATTGCATTTTTTGTAAAAACAGTTACCGGTACTTGAATATCAAAATAAAATTATTGATAAATACTAAGAGTATTGACTAAAAAAATAATTGATAAATTGTTAATGATCACAATTCAACCACTCTTGAATATCTTCATTTGCTATCAAAATTCCTTAGAATATCGCTTCCCACATTGTCAGAGATGAAATAATCCAAAAGCAGTTTTCTTAATAGTCTTTACTGTAACACCTAAAATTACTATAAATGATTTATCTTCTGAACTTTGAGTAGGCCTACCCATAGAATGTTAATTTAGATCCGTTAAGTTTGATAATTCTGCTCTGCACATCAGCACAAGATTTGTCTTCTTTTTTACAGGTGTTGATTGCTGAGGCTGTGTATCTGTCCATCGATGACTCAATACCTGACCTACATTCGGCTGCTTTCCGTCTTGTCTTGTGAGCTAATTAACTCCGAAAACTACTGGAATTATTCTTTATCCATAAATCTCTCATACTCGCAACGTCCCAGCGATCGTCAGATTTGGACAACCGTGTTTGTGGTCCAACCGCGAAGATGTTTTTTTCAGTGACCTCGTATCATCGCTTCAAACTTCATTTGGTAGTGACTGTTTATCCGTTGAACTGTAAATTTTTCGTGATATCACCTCTATTCTTAAAAATGTAACTGATAACGGCGCGACGGTGTTTGACTCGAAATGACAGTGTTTCATATGAAGTGAAATGCGTATTCGGGCTGTGGGCATGCTTTCTGGTTGGAAGGATTTTCAAATGAAGAATGATCAAATCCGGATAGAGAAATTTCCTTTATGATGATAAAAGTGATATTCATAAAAATTATTTGTATCGGATCGTTCGATGTGTGCTACTATATAAAACTCTGTTCATTTTCCAAATACGTATGAAAAATTGTATTTTTCAAGGATATCCATTCCTTCTGCTGTTTACTTTGGGGAGCAGGGCTCAGTTTTTGTAATCTCTATGAATGTTATCGTACAAAGCATAATTTTAGCAAGATCAGTCATTTTATTCTAGTCATGCAGTTTTATATGCCGTACGGATTTTGAACGATTTTGAGCATGAATAATTCGAGCAGAGCGTTTTACTAGCTATCTTTTTGCCGAATTATGATTGTTTTGGATTTCCATTTGATAAACATAAAACATTTCATACAAGAAGATATTTTTCATGAATTCAAATTTGCAAATGTTTCGTAATCGCCTATGAAGTAGGATAAAATTTGCTTATTATTTACTAAACATATTATAAAAGCTAAAAATAAATTGCTAAATGTTTTGTAGAAGTTTGGAAAATCTACAAAATATTTACTAAACATTTCGTAAAAATTCAGACAATTTGCCAAATATTTTGTGGAAGTTTGGAAAGTTTGCTAAATATTTAGTAAAAGTTTAGGAAATGTACTAGGTTTGATAAATATTTCTTAAATGTTTAGGACTTTAATGCCAAGTACTTGGTAAGTATTTGTTAAACTGACAACGGTAATTTTACTCGGGTTGTTGTCATCTGGTCGCTCAGTTTGCGCTACCAAAGGGCGTACCCCCAGATCGTTTCTTTTAAGGGGAGATGAACTGTTGTGTTTTCAATGCCTCATTCTGCGCTATTTGCATTTCTTTAAATGCACTGAATCTAGTCAATTTGATGCTGCGTGCAATTTCAATACAGTAACATGTCGTCCTGCTACTAGCGCATATGGTTCTCGAAACACCTTACTACGATTCTAAGTTGCTTACATTGCAACTTAAAGTTGCTTTGTACTGAGCGGATCAGAGTGAGCCGCATTTACATCTAATTTAATCATTAATTCGTGTATGTTTAACAGCTCATGTATATTCTGCCTTGCATGTTGACCTACGTTTGTATAGAGAATAAATTAAGACTGAAGTGATTTCTGAAATGTATAATTGCTCATGAAAGCATGCTCGTGTATCTGATGTGAATTATCTCAGGAATATAAAAATCAAGATTTTGGAAGCATATTTATTCGAACCTATGTAGGCCTATGTAATGTTAAGCACTATGGATGAACAGAACATAATCAATACGTGCACAATGTAGTACATGCAAAAATTATACATGCAACAGTTATGGAGTTAACACAATGCAACCTTTTTAAACAATCATGAAATATTCTGAAAACGCTTCCGAGTAGAAAATAATTCCGAATCTCGATAAAATCCAAGGGAGATTTTCAATGACGCAAGTCGGACAATTTGACGCAGAAAACCATTTTTACCAACTGCATTCGTCACTTCAGATACGTGACGTGACGCAAGTAAGTCTTTATGACGCAAATGGTATATTAGACGCAAGAAGTATATTTGACTCAAGCTGAGGTAAATGAAAATTGAAGTCAGACTTTTTGACGCAGTTCGTATATTTGACTCAAAATCATGAACTAAATTCTGAAAACTTCCTGACGCGTCCGGACAATTTGACGCATTTGGTATATTTGACTCAAAAACGATCGATAATGCAATGCAGTATATTAATATCTAAATATACGGTCAGAAGTCCTCTCAACAATTTTATGTATCGAATAAAGCGCTTATCTCAAAAGAGGAAGTTAACATGGAATCAAATAGGCCTATATTAAATGATGCCCAAGATAAACAATCTTAGTTCAGACAGCGGTTCATGGTAAATTTTCACAACAGAAATAAGGCGATCATGCTTTCTTCTAATTCAATGTTATCCGCTGTTAGAATTATTTGGCAAGAGAATTTGCTCAAAAGTTTCAAAGATCATCACACTATAAATATGCTAATCGCAGGAGTAATTTTCTGTCATCTGGAACATTCATCGTAATCGAAATATAATTTGCAGAATGTTCGAATCGAATTACCATCTCATGTCAAGTAATGAGACCGGAAAGTTGACACTCCGTTTATCAGGAGGGCAACGGCATGACCTGAATAGTAGACCTTGCCTACATTCTTTGGCTTATTCAAGGGATCGTCAAGTAGGCATGTCATTCCTTGAAAATGCATGTAACTGGAGGAAAGAATTGAAACTGAGAAAATTGTTTAGGTCTAAATTTTGGAATGTGAATTTAGCAAGGATGTGGAGGGGAGCACAGTATGGAAGTTGCAATATCCGAAAGCAATAGGCCTATTGTAAATGAGAACTTTGTAAAGGGATAAAACAACAGAGCATTTATAGGCCTCACACCAAGTGAGCAAAAATTAGAGGAAAAACTTGGCAACAAATAATAAACATGAATAGGACAAAGAACAAGAATTGTAGAACAACACACTTCAACTGGACGACCACCTGTAGAAAATTTTGCAGAACTCGAAGAATGTTCAGGCGAGTTGATCTTCTCTTTCAGAACGCGCGACGCCATCTATTCTTCTGTGTTCTGATTGCTGTTGTTGATAAAGTCCTGGATGTTGTTCCGCCGTGAAGTTTCGCAGCACTTGTGCTCACAGCCTTTGGCTACGGCTGATAAGCACTTACAACACAGTCTCACAACTTCGCGATGTTCATTGATCTCTTGAGGTCTACCACGATCCATTTTCGTCGATAATGATGTCGTTGAATTAATATTTGCGGATGACAGTTGACACAGGACACAAGGGCAATGCGAATGTGAACGTGTATACGGTGGCATTCCTGTCATTAAAGAGTGATCAGCAAGAACTAATTGTCTTTTGAAAATACCTCGTCCATAGTCTAAAACGACAGTTCGACATGTTGAGCAGAGAGCACTGGGCAAACGGTTATCGTCGACGTTGTATTCCATGAAGTATTTATTTATGATCTCGTTGTGTCTGCTGTTTATGGGACGCATTTCTTTGGACTTTCCCAGACAAAGGCACAGCGCCAAGCGGTTTTCATCATGCGATTTAGCAGCATGTGGCATTCTTCACCTGATAACCTAGCAGAAGAGTCGAGTGCAACGAATATGTGCACGCAATACTTGTACGTGCGCATATCAATTTATTTCTGAGCAATTTGAATTCATAGATAGTGAAATTAGCACAACGCACGTTAATTAGATTTCTATGAATAAGCTTGCAAATTTAAAAGTTTCGATGCATGACAGATTTTCATTGATAATTTCAAAACTGAATACCGATTGCTATATACATGTAGCTCTATTCTATTGTAAAACATCAAAGATATCGACAACACAGATACTCTACGCTAGCAAGAGCTCTAATCAGCTTTGACTAAAAGAAAGAGTTCTCAGAAAATTGTTTAGCTATTTCTGACCTTTTTTTAAGGTCTATTCTTTCTAGACGAGTGCATATATTTGTAAAATGAGGATTTTCCTTGTTATCGCAAAAGCATTTGCACAGTAATTAATTTCTTTTAAATAACCAATGCCGGCATATCATGTAGCCTACGTGTATCGTATCAATATCATTATCGAAAAGAAGCTCATCTGAGCTCTGTATTTCAATTTTATAATAAATAGTGGGATTCAGAAGCAGTGCAAAATATATCCAAAGTAATACATAACATTTCAACATCAAAAGGGATTTCGCTCTTGTAAGTAGTATTTGAGGGACATTAATTGAATATAATAAAAGGCGAGGTCACCGGGGATTGTCATTCTATCTATAGATGGACCACGGATCATCATTATTTACAAAATTGTAACAATACTGAGCTCTAATCTTTTAGTTTTCACTATAAGTTTGAAAACTATTTCATAAGTAGTATGAAAAGCGCTTTTCGCCATTTTCTCAGAAAGCCATCGTTAAAAGATTTTTGTTTTTGTCTTAAAATGATAAGCTATTGGTATACAGTCCCGACGGAAATATTATGACCGCGTAGCGTTTTGACGGTGAAAATGCAACATGACGGCAGTGAAACGTAAAGATGACATGATGATATCTACAGGGTGAGTCAGAATAGTGGACCCGAGTTTCCATCGAGATTGCGGCAGATAAAGCCAAGGAATAAACGTGCTTCAACATCTAAACAATATTCTATAAAACATAAAACATTATTCTATTCTATTCTATCTAAATTACTCTATGTTACGCTATATTGTTTGAATTAATTATTATTTATATTATCATCTATTTGATATAATTTGTTTGTTTTAGTTATTTGATATAATTTGTTTGTTTTAGTTATTGGATTTGAATTTATGAGATGGCTTACACTATCGAAGAAAAGGTTTATTTAGTATCTTGGTGTATTACTTATGAAAACGCGGAAGAAAGTCGCAGGTTGTTTGAGGATAAGTTTGGTAAAGAAGCGCCAGAAAGGAGCACAATTCATAAGTGGAAGAAGGAGACAGGAAGTGTGAATGACAGGTCCAGATCTGGTCGCCGAAGCACCGAAACAGTTGGAGAGAACAAGGAGAACGTTTTGGCGTTGGTAAATGAGAATCCCCGTGCATCGACAAGAGGTATTGCTGATGAGGTTGGTACGTCTCAGTCTTCGGTCGTCAGAATCCTGAAAGAAGAAAAATTCCACCCGTTCAAACCACTCTATTGTCAGCTTTTGTATGACGGCGACGCTGATAGGCGGTTACAATTTGCACAAATAATGCACCAGAGGTTCAACGACGATCCAGCCTTTTCGCGCAAGTTGTGTTTCTCAGATGAATGCGTATTTCATCTCAACAGTGCGGTCAATAAACACAACGTCCACTACTGGGGAACCCACAATCCCCAAGTCCTGTGTGAAAACCCAGGTCATACGCCGTCACTTACCGTGTGGGCCTGCATCGGATATTATGGTGTCATTGGTTTTGACATTTCTCGACAAACAATGACAGGAGAGAGATATCTTGAAGTGCTCCGGGAAAAGGTTTTGCCAAATTTTTCGCATGGAATTGGAAGATCACGATTGTTTCAACAAGACGGAGCTCCTCCGCATTATTCTCTTCGTGTGCGTCAATTCTTAAACGAAAATTTGGATGGAAGGTGGATAGGTCGGAGAGACCCCATTGAATGGCCCGCAAAGTCTCCCGACCTAACACCCTGCGATTACTGGTTGTGGGCCTACTTACGCCAACAGCTCTATCCAACTGCAGGTTTTTTGTATCCCAGTGTCCATGCCTTAGGCCAAAGGATCGCAGAAG
This sequence comes from Prostheceraeus crozeri, assembly GCA_907163375.1. Taxonomy (NCBI): domain Eukaryota; kingdom Metazoa; phylum Platyhelminthes; order Polycladida; family Euryleptidae; genus Prostheceraeus; species Prostheceraeus crozeri. The sequence goes on from CAJQUW010007132.1 coordinate 30,325, forward strand.
AGCTGCAGCAAATACCTCAAGATATGATTCGGAGAAGTATGAATAATTTCCGTGTTCGCGTTCAGAAAGCCATAGATGTTAATGGGGAGCACTTCGAAATGTGAAATGCAAGTGACATTTACATTCCTGAAATTTTTTCCCGAGTTTATAAAAATATATCTAACTTGTGATGACTTTTATTTTGGGTATTAATTTCGGGTCCACTATTCTGACTCACCCTGTATTCTATGGTCTAATCCCATTCTATGATTCATCATCACACAAATTGAGTGAATTTGAATTTACCGAGTCAGTCAAGGATTGAGAAAATGCATTCAATCATAATTCATTGTCGAAATGGGTAGAAAGCCTGACTTGAGTGAAGCTGTCTGCGCGAATATCAAACCCCTAAAAGAAGAACGCTATTCTAATGAGGAAATAGCGAAAAGACTGAAGATTTCGAAAGGAAGTATATTCAATACATTAAAAAGACTTCAAGAAACAAGTTCATTGAAGAGTCTCCACCGAACGGGTCGACCTTCGAAGACTTCAATTCAAGTTGATAGACGAATAAGACGAATGGTGGTGAAAAATCCATTTCTTCCGGCAACCAAAGTTGCTCAAGCTTTGTCTGAAGAAGGGATAAGTTTAAGTGTTACTCAGATCAAGGTTCGTTTGCGTTACTATGGATTATCCTCAAAGACAGCTGCGAAGAAACCCCTGCTAACTGATAAAATGCGACGTCAAAGAGTTAATTTTGCAACTCAATATGCCAACTGGGATGAAAACGAATGGAGCAAGGTCCTGTTTTCGGATGAATCGTGTTTCGAGCTGCACTATCAAAACAAAGGAAACGTCAGACGCTTTGAAAATACAAGATTTCACCCAAGATATACTCTAAAAACTGTAAAACATCCCCAAAAGCTGATGGTGTGGGGCTGTTTTTCGGCTAGGCCGAGGTAGCTTATATTTTTTGCCTCAAGGCAAGACGATGAATGCTTCGACGTATCTTGATCTATTAAATGATAAGCTGCTTTCCCATATGAGCATTACATATTCGACCAGTCGGTTCGGGAGTTTTATTTGATAACAGCAAAGAAAGAACACTTTTAAGCACAAACATCAACAGTTGACGAGGGCCAAGAGGCCGAAAATTCCTGTAACTTTGATTTTATTATTGACTGCTTGACCAAATAAAAACACGGAGTCAGTGGCGGCGCCAAGGGGCTACATACGGTTACTGAAATACTGATGGTAACCGCTAGAAATCGAATTGTAACCGTACTTGTAACCGTTCTGTGAATTGACTTGACGACTACATCAACATTAAAAAACTTGTGCGTCTTATAGAATCTGAGTCATGTCAGTCAGTCTTATTCTATCAATAAAATGTTTGCGAGACGCAGTGTCGACATGTGCACGCAGAGCGCAGAGCAGAGGGATCTGATATCAATAGCAACCAGGGATGCGGAGTCCTATCATTTTGATAGGACTCCGACTCCGACTTCGGGGTTGATAGGACTCCTGCCTTTGATAGGACTCCGACTCCGGGTGTCAAGCCTTTTTTGAAAAATTAACTGGTAGCCCACATCATTGATCATTATAGGCTCACCTGAACCTATATTTAGTGATCTTTGTTGTATTAATTATCAATCATTTTCGATGAAAGTTTATCAAATGTCGCCTTCAGTTGAATGCATACGACTCGGCTCCTCCCATCCTCTTGATGTGTGCTTCACACGGTTTTTCTACCAGGTCTCTACCAGGCAGGATAATCCACATTCTTCTCCAAAAAAATAGGATTACACCTTCGATTTTAATATGCGCTTTGGAAGAGCCATCACACACAATTAACGTGAGGATAAGAGGTAATGTTCTCAAACAAACTAGTATTTCATTTTTGTCTCTGATGTGACCTATGGCGCGTAGAAGTGATCGAGGCTAGGAAGGCTTGTCTTCTCTACTAAATCACCTAGTGAAAAGACAATCCTTTTTCACTATCACGGTTCATTCCCTCAACTATTACAAGCTTTGCATGCAGCAGTGTCTCTGTATTTTTGTTTGACGGAGAAAGTTGACATCAAGACAGTGACAGCTATGCACGAGAATAAATAATTTGCTTGTATTATGTCATTTGATAGGACTCCGACTCTAGCAAAAATGATAGGACTCCGGGACTCCGACTCCACATCCCTGATAGCAACTGACACATAACGCTGTGGTTTGTGTGCACGAATGAAGGATCGCATTTCGGTACAATCAGTGACGATGACGAATACTTTATTGTTTGATTGAGGGTGCCCTTTCATTGGCCTTTCGAGTTATGAAGACAGGAATACAGAGACACGAACTGATTGCTTCATTCTGTGACTGAGACAGACACTTGCAGAATCAACAACGAGTGTTGCCAGATTATTAGATTAAATGGCTATTTTCTGCCAAAAGACGGAGGGAGTCTTCGCCTAGTGATTCTACGGAAACAGCTGATAGACGTAAACGTGTAGCTCTTCGAAAATCTACTTCACCGATTGAACAGTGTGCCCCTTCCTCCGATATTGATCCAACGTTGCATACATCAAATGAAAGTGTATGTGCTATGCCTACCTCTCAACAGGAAGCTACCTCACCGATTGAACAGTGTGCCCCTTCCTCCGATATTGATCCAACGTCGCATACATCAAATGAAAGTGTATGTGCTATGCCTACCTCTCAACAGAAAGCTACCTCACCGATTGAACAGTGTGCCCCTTCCTCCGATATTGATCCAACGTCGCATACATCAAATGAAAGTGTATGTGCTATGCCTACCTCTCAACAGAAAGCTACCTCACCGATTGAACAGTGTGCCCCTTCCTCCGATATTGATCCAACGTCGCATACATCAAATGAAAGTGCGTGTCCAACTATTCTAAATCAAAGAAATCAGGAGCTACCATCGTTGATAGTCATCGAGAGGCTGTGCAGCGTAACCGTGAGTAGGCCTACATGAAAATTATTTCTGATGTCTTAAGACTGACGACTGTTCAAAATATAGCACAGCGTGGCCACCGCGAAGCCAATGACACAAGTAACCACGGAAATTTTCTTGAAATTCTATATTTTTTAAAGCCATATTGCCAAGTTATTTACGACCGGTTAACCACAGGACCCCGGAATGCTAAGTATACACATTATACCATGCAGAACGCTATCATTATAATTATGGCAGAAATTTTTCTTGAAGAAATAAAATCTGAAATACAAGAATCCAAATATTGAGCAGTTTTAGTGGATGAGGCAAAGGATCTGTCTAAAGAAGAGCAACTATCGATAGTTATCAGGTATGTTTACAAATGTTACGAATTCATGAAGAATTTGTAGGATTCACGATGGCTGAACAATTGGATGCAGAGAGCCTGACGAAGTATATTCTGCAAGAACTGTTCAATTTGGGGATTGATTTGCTTACATTAGTTGGTCAAGGCTACGATGGTGCATGCGTCATGAGCGGGCGTCTTAGTGGAGTTCAACAGCGAATTCGTGAGGTGGCTAGCAAAGCTTTGTATTTTCATTGTGCTAATCACAAATTGAATCTTGTTATTGTTGACTCAGTCAAGGGTGTGATGCCAGTTGCCGATTTTTTTGTCACACTTCAATCTGGTTACAACTTCCTTAGCGAATCCAATGTTCACAGTAGGTGGGTTGATTTCCAAAAAAAGATGGGTTTCAAACCTATCGAATTCAAACGTATATCACATACTCGCTTGTCTGCCCAAGTGAGAGCCGTCGCTGCTGTTAAGTTAAGATTCGCTGAATTTGTCGATTTTTTGCGTTCGGTCATTTTGAATGACGAAAACAGGGAGCGAACTGGTTCTGCGAAAAGTATCCTTTCCGAAATAATCAAGCATTTCTCTACATCATGTTGGTGATGTACGACTTACTTTCTGAAACAAAAAAGGCCTCTGACGTTCTACAGTATCCCAAAATCGATTTCGTGAAGGCGTCAAAAGTAGTAACCCCGTGCCAAAAACAAGGACAAAATGTGAAAGGATAAGTCATCATGCCCCCCCTCTGGAAGGAAGGGAGTTGGCCAAGGATGTGTTGGGAGGAATGGGTCCGTGAGGAGAAAACTGGTCCCAACCCCCCCCCTCTGGAAGGAAGGAAGGAGGAGTGATGAGGCAAGGGGTGGAATCTCGGAAGGATAGAGTGAGAAACGGCGGGTTTTGGTGGTTTTGGGATGAGAAAGGCTGGAAATCGTCATGAAGGAGGTCTCGGATGGGAAACTGGAGTTCAGATGTGGAATCTACGTGAAATTTTGGTTGGGGAAGGATGGAAGGAGGAGCAGCAAGGGGTAGAATCTCTGAAAACGGCAGAGTTGGAAAAAGGCGGGGTTGGGTAGTTTTGGGATGAGAAAAGTCGAATTTCGTCATGAAGGAGTGTTCGGATGGGAAAATGGAGTGCAGATTCGGACTCTACGTGAAATTTTGGGTTAGGAAGGATGTTTCCAGCAAAATCGGAGAGAAAAAATGTTAAGGACGTCCTCCCCCCCTCCTACCAAACTTCCAACTTTGGTTGTAGACATCGTAGAAAGTCATGCAAAAGCTCATTTGAAAGCTAAAAGTGAGAAAAATGCAGTGGAAAACTCAGTTTGGCCCTATTTTCCTGGTTTTAGGGAGGAAAATGGCAGGAAAGCGTCAGCGTTCGAAAAGGCAGGTGTTGGATGTTTTGGGATGAGAAAAGTCGTTTTTCGGCATGAACGAGGTCTCGGATGGGAAAATGGAGTGCAAATTCGGACGTTTTGGCCAATGTTGGGTCTAGGAACGTCTTCCCAACTCAATCGGAGAGAAAAAGTTCTGAACCCCCCCTCCTACCAAACATCCAACTTCGGTTGTAGACATCGTAGAAAGTCGTGCAATAGCTCATTTGAAAGCTAAGAATGAGAAAAATGCAGTGGAAAGCTCAGTTTGGACTAATTTTCCTGGGTTTATGGAGGAAAATGGCAGGAAAACGTCAGAGTTGAAAAAGTCAGGTGTTGGATGTTTTGGAATGAGAAAGGTCAGAAATCGTCATGAAGGAGTGCTCGGATGGGAAAATGGAGTGCAAATTCGGACGTTTTGGCCAATGTTGGGTCTAGGAACTTCTTTCGAGCTCAATCGGAGAGAAAAACTTCTGACCCCCCCCTCCTGTCAAACTTCCAACTTTGGTGTTAGAGATCGTAGAAAGTCGTGCAATAGCTCATTTGAAAGCTAAGAATGAGAAAAGTGCAGTGGAAAGCTCAGTTTGGACTAATTTTCCTGGGTTTATGGAGGAAAGTGGCAGGAAAACGTCAGAGTTGAAAAAGTCAGGTGTTGGATGTTTTGGGATGAGAAAGTCCATTTTTCGAGAGGAAGGAGGCCTCGGATGGAAAAATGGAGTGCAAATTCGGACGTTTCGGTCACTTTTGGGTCTAGGAACGTCTTCCCAACTCAATCGGACAGAAAAACTTCTGACCCTCCCCTCCTGCCAAACTTCCAACTTCGGTTCCAGAGATGGTAGAAAGTCGTGCAATAGCTCATTTGAAAGCTAAAAGTGAGATAAATTCAGTGAAAAACATGGCTTGCTCGTATCTGCCTTCGTTTAGAGGTGATACTTTATTGAACTTTTGGACATTGACGAAAAATCGACAGAGTTAGCATTTTTATGAAAATCGCTCTAGCGGGTGAAGCAAGCCTTGGACGGGAAAACAGAGACCAGATTTGGAATCAGCGTGCCATGTTACACCTGAATGTCATTCATTCTATGTCTCCGAAGTGAAAGGAAGAGAGATGACAGAAGCAGTAAAGTTTACCAATGAATTTTGTTCACTACGTTTTCATCGACAAAGTCTTCGTGGTGTGATTAGGGACTACATCATCTCCTTTCATCATGAAAAGGTAGACTTAGAATTTGCTATCGCTAAAGGTTAATTCGTTTTCAAACAACTCATGGACAGTTTGATGAATAAAGATGTGAAAGGAAGATTACTTGCAGGGATTGAATTTGAGAAAGTGACTGATGAACATGCAGGTGAACGTGTAGTGTTTCATTTTGCATCCTATTCTGCAGAGACGATACATGATCCCAAAGATTTCTATCAGCGACACATGGCGAAAATTGCATCTCTACTAGATTCATTTCATGAGCATGGATCCAACTTGCTATTATGTCGCATAAAACACATTCATATTCAACTCAATGTGCTATACTAGATTTGACTACCAGATTTGGGAAAAGCATTCATGAGTCAGTCGTCCGCGTGCCTCCTTTTTCCTGCCGAAACAAAGTCAGGGGAGAAACGAAGGTCTCTGATTGGCTCACATAGTGTCAAATGTGAATTCGCAGGAGACTATAAAAGCAGACGTCTCCCCATTTTCTCTTCATTTCATTCTTTTGACTTGGAAAGTGTGTGTGTGACTTGCTGAAGCCATTCTCCCCTCTCAACTTTGACTGATCATTCCTGTTTGCAAATTTACGAGTGAGTGTCATGACGGTGTGGCCTCACTAAACCTTACCCGCATTATAGAAGAGAGACGCAGGAGAGTGTGTAGCCGATGATTGTACAAGCTTATTTTGTTGAACCATTGCCAACACCGCCTCCACCACCTAGACGCTTGACGTTTAGGTCTTTTAGGGAATTGAAACGCAATTCGGGTCCTAAGCCCAAGACATTTAATTTACTGGACGATGACGAAGACTTAGACTTTGGTGATAAGCTTTAAATCCTGTGAACGCTCCAAAAGGAAGCTCATATGTCACTGCTAAGCTAACAATTTTCTTTTCTCTGATGATCATGAATGTACTTAGTGGTATTCTTTCGTTACAGACTGCCATGGCCATGAATCCTACTCCAACTGCTGCATCACTGAATCCTCAACATCTCGAGCTGTGGAATCCGAAAATTGAAAAGGTAATTCACGGCTAATATACCTACAAACATCAAGTGCGCTACAACGGTGTTCGACTCTATCTTCAAACGCCGGCGGTATACTTACCAAAAGTGGATACGCAAGTAAATCGTTGCGGTCAAAACCTGAGTATCCCTATTGATAATTGGTTGCGTCAGCAGCTTGACATTTTAGGAGACGTTGTGAGGCAAAAGGCTCTTATTCCTACTGAACTATTACAGTTGTGGCCAGAAAAGAAAACTTCTTATTATAAACCATTGTATCGTGGCACTCGCTGCTACATTTTACAAAGCAAGTATTGTAAAGTCACTTCAGGAGTGACAGTTGAACAGTCAGTTGAAACAGAATTGTCATCCCTAGGTGCAGGCTTTCATTCCTTTCATATTGAGGCACCTGCTGTTTATGTGGGACCTCATCAATCTGACGGTAATTTGATTTCTCTCAATTTGCGCATTGCTCAAATTCATCATCAACCTGAGTTAACAGGACTTGATCACATTGAGAAAGTCATTGATTCTTGTGTCAAAGAGTGTCAAGAACCTGTCACTAAACCTAAACGTCGTCGCACATCAAAGAAAGATGGTGCTACCACCAAAGAGAAATCAGTATTGTAATCAGTTAGTATGTAGTGAATGTGGAAAACGCGGCCTTGCGCGTTATGTTCAAATAAAACATTATAATCATGTTGTATGTATATTTTGTTGTGTAAAGGACAGACATCCTTGTAAAGTTCCTGCTCAATGTAATATTTTGTAATGAAGTCTTTTTGATATTGTAGGTTGTCATGGAAACCATGTATCATGGAAAAGTCAGTGTGTTACATTTCACGATACGAAACGTCAA
>CAJQUW010007133.1:12500-17001 GCA_907163375.1 Prostheceraeus crozeri
GAAAGCATTGTTAACGCATTGACTTATTATACTGGCGCAGGTATGTCGATAATGCTTGACTGGCATTACCACAATGTCCTGTCGATCATATTAGCGATGTTGAGTCATCGAATTTCCTTCACAGTTGAGACGGAAATTCAGGAATCAATTCCTTTTTCTGGACATTGTTGTAGAAAAGGAATGCCTAATTTTTCATTTGGTGTGTCACTATATATTAAGCCAACCAACCCAAATTTGTATTTGCCATTCCATCCGTATAATCACATTTCCCATAGAAGATCGGTAGTAACAAGCATTACGTACGAAACGCGTTAGTCTAATTTTCAAAGATAGTGAGGAACGTGCTTCTCGACTGAGCAGCACCCATGGGGTGCTCTCTACGAATGGTTATCCTGCACCTTTTATTCACCGCAATTCTTTTTCGTGATCCTTGTGATGGTAATAAACATCTTCCCGACAAAAAGTGGTAATTCCTTAAAACAGCAAGGTCTCAGAATCTATTTCAGCGATACTTGATCGTTTTGATATATCCATCCTTGATAAACCTGTTTGCAAAATTAAAGACGTGCCACGACTTCCCAAAAGACTCCCCATTCTATTAGGGGTGTCGCAGGTGTCCTGCATGAAATGCCTCGCAGAGGATTTAATAAATTATATGTAGGGCAAACCAACAAGAGTTTCTGTACTCGTCTGATTAAGCCAAAAATGGCCCAAAAGATGCGTATGCCTGAATAGGTGTGACCTATTTCATCTGTCCTTATATAATGAATTTTATACTTATGGTCATCGTCGTTTTTCACTTTCACTGTTTCACTGTTTTTGCTTTTTGTTTTTACTTCATTTTTGTCACTTTGATAGTTCGTTGAATGGTGTAGGCGTATCTTTAATCTGATTGACAATTTTAGCATTGACCCGACTCAACTGATTTTGCCTACCGTTCGATTATCGATTAGTTTTGATGTGTGTAAAGCAATTTAGGAAAGCGTCGTCGGTCAGTTTCTTTATCACAATGTCGTTGACAGGTTGTCCGCGAAATATTGCAGTTAATATTATAAACAAATCGTTTGCAAATTCTTACTTTTCATTCAGCGTCTACTACGAAAAGCTCCTATGTTTTTACTTCAATTCATGATAATGCGTGAATTATTTGCATTAGATTTTTTAAGTCAACACCGGGATTATAATCAACATAAGCACATGGGACTAAAGTTCCTACAAAATATTGTAAGGAATGTATGCTACGCTAAAATGATTGCCAAGCGAGGGTCATAACTCGTGGGGTCCACCCAAATATAGAACTTGAGAACCCCCGTCCTACCCCTCTATTGGTTATAGACCAGATTTGACTCAACCTTCCAATGAACCTGATGAAAATGTACCTGAATGTTATAACCTGATCTTTGCTTGAAAATCGATATCAAAGCGCAGAAACCTATCTAAAAAATGAAAATCAATAGTGATAACAATTTTACTCAAGAAAGCTGCCTGGCCTACCGTTCATGTCTATTCAAATTCAGGTGCTTGCAAATGCTCGCTGCAAACTTATATGATGTGAACCTCTGCTAGGAGGCATATTACATAAATATTACCCATTTTTTTAGGAGTGACTACTAAACTAGAAAAGGAAAAATCTCCAAACGATGCACAATTTTGATAAAAATCATGTTCTCCGTATATCTCCATTGGACCGTTTGCATGCCATTCTGATATAAAACTTAAATTTCATCAAGACTAATTCCAAAAATGAAAGAAACTTGATGAACCACTTCCATTCATTGATCAAGTTCCTTTGGATTTGACTCTAAAAGGCCTTGCATATTACGAAACGTATTGTGAAATCGGAGCCTACATTTTAGAAAATATGCAGACACAACATCAAATAGTCAAGTTCCAATTTAGAATAATAAAGTTCGCTTTCTTTGGATAGAGCTTCATACATGCTCAAAGTATTCTCTGTCAAAGATTTACTGAAGGAATTACCGTTGCAAACCCAACCCTTTTTCAAAGATCTCCCCCATGGGTTTTGTCGCATAGCCGACACATATGCATGGCCCGGATATGCAGATTGTTTCAATAAAAAATGGATCACCCTTAAACAACGCCTAAACTTCAACTTTGTCCTAAACCTCCGCCAAACTTGAAAACGAATTCTCTGAAATTTGTAAGATATGTCAGTTGTGCTTTCTAATATCATATGGTTGGAAATTTCAAGCAATGAAATCAAGTTTTTTCCTGTTATAGATAAAAAAGTAATTAGATAATTGATCATCATTTAGTCAAAGTTACACAAAATCATACCTCACTCTTTAAAATTACATTTGTTTCCTTTGTTATGTAATATGTTGTTCTACAAGCCAAAAGCTATCAAGCAAAACAAAAATAAAGAAAATTGGTCAATCAGAGCCAGTATAGCACCATTATTCATCAACAATAATGTAACTGCTACATGTGATTAACTGGACTTCATGTTCCATTCTCCATAGCTTACTGACTTCGTTGCGGTGGTGTTGGCAGCACTCCTGATTGCTTTCAGCTAGAAATCTATCTCTTACCGGTGAAAACAATACAAATCACAAATGAACAATAACGAGATCGTATTCACAAAAGTCAAAGTGTCAGCCTTGCTAGAACTAGGTTTTCTTTTGCGACTACAAGCAAGCAACTAGATGTCCCTTACACAAATGTTCATCGATGGCATAATGATGATTTTCGACTCTGTCGTAAAGAGGGCTCTGGCCGTCCACGCAAAACATCCAAACGTAGAGACCGCCTAATTTTGAGATTTGTTAAAGTTGATCCAAGTCTCTCGTTAACTGAGATGGCTGCACTAGACTCGTCTATTTCTAAGTCCACTATTCGTCGTAGAAGACTTATTGAGTCGAATTTGAGTTTATGGATGACTTAGTGATGATCGATTGAGATTATGGATAAAATCTAATCAGGAAATTCCGAGACATTTACATCGTCCCCGGGTACAAGGTGGTGCGACTCTACTGATTTGGGCTGGCATTTGGACCAATGGCCGCTCTGAACTTCACATGCAGCAAGGAACCATGAATTCTGAACGCTATGTGAATGTTTTACGAATGAACATTGGCCAAATGACAGATTAACTTGGTGATCCATCGACTTGGTTATTTATGGATGATAATGCTACGTGTCACAGGAGTAGTAGAGTCAACTTATGCAAGTCTCAATTAGGGCTTAGGACATTATCTTGCCCAGCTCGTTCTCCTGATCTGAATCCCATAGAAAATGTATGGAGTATTCTAAAACGTAACGTTCGTCGTTCACTGCTACCTACAGATGGCGTATCACAACTTACGTCACTGTTAAAAAGAGAGTGGAGAAAGTTAGATCAGTCAAAAATCAACGATATCATCGAATCAATGCCTAGACGAATTGGTAATGTCATTGACAATAAGGGTAGGGCCACAAAATATTAGCTTCTTAAGAACCCTTACTGTATCATAGCTTATCAGATTATCTAAGGACATTTAAATATATTAGGGACATGAAATAACATAAAAAATGCTTTCTGTATCATACTTATGTTTTATTTAGTCAAATTTTAGGATGGTCCACTTTTTATGAAACGGACTGTATATGTAGTAAACGCAAGTAGCAAACGGATTCTGATATTTGCTCGTCAACCACTCCGTACACGTCATGTATAAGGAAGTCAACTTATTTATACAGTGATGTTTTCATCTGGATATTCTTTGTGAATATCATACATGCTTAGCGTGTTGATGGAGCTGAAAGGATTCCTCCGTTCCGCAGAAAGCACCAATCTATTTGGCCGGTGAATTATTGCGAAGCGCGCTGGATGTGGAAGGAGGATCCGCTTTAAGTACTCTCGAAGTGGTAGATGCGTCATCTCCAACCTCCAAACCTTGAGACACGACTTCACTGTCAGGACTCCGCGTTGAGCAACTACATGTACATTTGACTGTTAATGGAAAAGCGGACGCTCGATCTTGCTGATACCATTTCAGGAGCACTCAAAGTAGCTATATAAGGGAAGTATGGAATCAATGGTTGATTTGTGGCGACAGCTATGATATTACTTTTTCGCCAGCTCTTATAAGCAGTTTTATTTGATATCGCAATTGACAACAGAATAGTATTGAAATATTGAATGGAAGGGACTGAATAGCTATGTCAAAACTATGAAGTAGTGAAAAATTACATAGTTATCCGTAGACATCTAGAAGACAAAAACATGAGATGAAGATCCATTTCTATGGTTAAAATGCTAGATTTGATTTGACATAGAAATTAATTGATTATTAAGGTACTTAATAGACGACTACAAACCACTCTATACGATTTAAAGGGGCATTTATGACTGTAAGTAGTAAGAAAACGGCGAACACTCGACCGGCGCCCCCCCCTCTGGAACGGCAGAGTGTCGTGGTCGGCCGCCGTGGTGCTTCGGGTCTGAGTCCCCCCCCCCTCTGGAACGACAGAGGTTGTAGTCTGTCGTGGTGAGCCGACC
>CAJQUW010007134.1:0-56063 GCA_907163375.1 Prostheceraeus crozeri
CATTGTTTGTTTAATTAAGTAAAACAAGAAAAATCAAAGCCATGCTGCAATAAGCAAAATAAATATTACATATACACAAAATATATACCATATTTATGTATGCAATAACTTTAGATATCTCAAGTAGTGCAAAAGGTAGGTATATACCAACCCAAAATGTTCCGGCCGCATATCCTGCGTCACGGTTAAAAGGCTTCAAGTTGAAAGGCTGAATAGAGCATTCCCTGCCCACAAATGCTGCCAACGACTCACAACGCCACTCCAGTTCAGCCTCACTTCAAATAGCTTTCTTACTTCCCTTCTTTCCTCAATCAAGTCAGTAGCACACTGCTGTGATCACAGAATTAGATTCATCTGCGCGCTTCGTTCCTAGAAAAGGAGAACTATATGTAGACCTTGATATCGAAATGGCACATCACAGAATTAGACAACTGCTCCTCTCTCGAATGGATAATTCGTGTATCGCTTGCTATTGGAAAGCAAACAATAAGCTGTCAGCAGAGGACACCAGAGCCATGAGAGATACGTGCGTGCTGTCATATCACTTCGCACAACACGCCTCCAAAACACACACGTCGTCTGGTAATATTCGATTCAGTGTATGCACTATGCAGTGAGGACTAGCAGAGAAGACGATGGTGAAATCATCAAGTGAACTAATTTTCGAACGCCTGCTATTTTTTTTAATAATGATCGGAAGGGCCAACATTATGGAGAAAACTGGTGCGCAATGATCTGAAGTCTTCGAATCTGAAGGAATTTTGGCAATCGAATCACTTTGCTTTAACTCACATTAAACTGCAAGCGACGCACGACTTTTTTCCTATCCTGTAAGGTATAAGGAATTCCTTTTTGCCCACTTAATAGCTTCCTTGATGTGCCCATCAATTTCGTATTAATTCCACACTATCAGGCCTACTAGCAAACCGAAGCAGAAAAACGAAATATTCAAAATTCTGTGGCTGTGACTCTCACCAACAACAAAGAGTTAAAATTTAGCGGATGAGTCACTATGCGATCAAGCGCCACTGAACGACCGAGGTGCCATGAAGGCAAACGAATGTTGGCGGACGTTTCTATAGGCATGTCTCATGTCACAAAATGCATTGAAGACATCAAATATGCCAAAATGAAACTCTCCAACCTGAATAAAACTCTGCAAAAATCGCATGCGTAATTGACTAAATAGAAGTATGTTGAAAGCCGTTTGCGTAACTTTTGAACACGCGGTATGTACATTCATGTGCATACTCTTTCTTCTTCTGTTTCGCATCTCGACTCCTGCCTCAGTAAACATCGGAATTTGAACACTCGTACATTAAGAGACGATTGGAGATTTAAAGAAGCCATCGCTTTAATGATTGACCTTAAATTGGATATTCTATGTATGATTGAAACTCGACGACGTGAGGACTTGATAGAGAGGGGCTTCACTTTGAAATCTTATCCTGCCAACAACGCAGGTGTTGACGGAACTGGCTTCATATTTTCTCCTAAAGTCTGGCCATTCGTGCTAGATATCAAACTTGACCCAAGGATCTCTTCCGTCATATTGAAATTGAAGGACCGCCGACTCGTGCTGGCATGTGTTCATGCTCCAACATCGCCCTCGACTGTTCTACTAACCCACGAGTTCTATGCTAATCTGACTACGCTTTGTACTCGAAGAAACACGCTGATTTTAGCTGGTGATCTGAACCAAAGATATGAACACCACTATTCAGATTTAAGAAATGAAACATGAATTTAGTGAATCATGAAATCATGCCGGTGAAAATTGAACCAAAACATGAAATTTCAACCACTTTGATCTGAATGCTCCACTTCAATGTGATAACTTCTTAGTGACGACTCCTTCACGAGGTACCGAGAACACTAGCTCTGACTACCTTCGCGCTTTCGCCTTTGGCAACGACATATTCCTTGCAAATGGAAAATTTCGACAGAAACCAGCTCGAGCAAATACCTTTCAAGCACCAAACAAACGAACAGCGCGGTTATATTGGATTATGACTAGAATGCATCAACGCAAACTAATAACTAAGGTCAAGACTATCAAGCCTAAGTCGTTGCACTCCGATCATTATTTAGTGATGGCAACTCTTAAGCTTAAAATGTCCTCACAAGCAGATAGCTGTTCCAAAACGCCCTTCTTGGTCATTAATCAGAGACCCACAACTGGCACTCCAATTCAAACAGCGAGCATCTCAACATCTTATTAATTCATCTGATGATTTTGAATTTGCTATTCATGATGCTGCTTCCATCCTTCCGTTTCATCGACCTTCCAAAAATCAATGCCCTTGGTTGCAAGACCCGGTAATCCTCAGTAATGGGCAAAAGACCGTTCCAGAACACCATAAAATTCAAAAAATAGTATCTTTAAAAACGACATAAATTCATGAATTTAGACCCTTTTTCAGGTTTTTAAGACCTAAATTCATGAATTTAGTCGTTTTTAAAGATACCGATTTTTCAAAAAATGGTACTTTTTAAAGGGTCTAAATTCATGAATTTTGGTCATTTTTCAGGTTATGAAGACCTAAATTCATGAATTTAGGCGTTTTTAAAAATACCCAATTTTTCAAATTTTTCAAAATCTCAAAATTTGAGAATTACAATTTTTACCTTGAAAATCATGACCGTTCCAGGACACCGAAAAAATCATAAAAGTTAAGAATCTCAAAATTTGAGAATTACAATTTTCTCGCTTAAATCATGACCGTTCCAGGACACCGAAAATCATAAAAGTTGAGAATTTCAAATTCATGAATTTTATCCATCTTTCAGGTTTTTAAAATATATCATGTGACTAAAAATATTTCTTTAAAAATGTAACACAATATCTTAGAATGCCTGTTATTGTTACTGCTTTGCACTCTGATGAACCTCCCAATTGTAGGGAACAGCTGATACCCGCATTCATAAAACAATGCAGTTATTTCACGAATTCATGAACCATTGCATTACAGATCAAACAGCTGTTACCCGCACTTATGTCTTTCTCTTACCCCCACTTGCAAAATGTGCTGCCAGTTTTGCGACCGAACCGCGACCAAATCCATTTTGTTAGCCAACTTGGCTCAGAAATTGGCAGCGATTCATTGGTTACTTGAACTCTATTGTTTTAGAAAGTTACAATTGTCGCGTCAACGTTGTCATAGGGATTTCATTGATGCTTATAAACTATATCTCATTTAACAAATTTTAAACTTATCTCAGTTCGTTTGAAAGAGAGTACTTGCGTAAAGCGTTGTCTTTATCACAATATCATGTTGGATCTATTGAACGCAGACTTCGACCTTCAAGTAAAACGACAGAGAATAGAAGGACTGACAAGGCAAATCATACAACTTCAATCGAGGAGCAATTTATTTCGTGATCATAACATTGGTGTCTTGTTTCAAAATCTTGGTGAAAGAAGAGTCAATTTTATAATTGACAAAAAAAATACTAAACCTTATTGAACAGAGACAGAAATTATTTTATAATATGAATAGACAATTATCAGAAGTGGAGGAAGAAAATATTATACAGCAAACAAGTCAACCTATTAATATTGAAGTATCAAACCCACCAACATATAAACAAGTACAAGAACAAATGCGAATAGAAGAGCAACAACGGCAACAGCATGCTCAAAGAGAAGAAGATAATCAACAACACCAATAGTTGTAACGTTTAGATTGAAGTTTGACGATTCGTGGGAAATCTGCGATTCTTTATTCTTTTGTCCTGCTGGCTAATGTATTCCTTTTTGTTCTGATGAATAAAGATTTATCAACTGTCAGCGTCGTTGTCACTTTTCAGTCTTCGCGTAATTAACTAACAAAGAAAATGACAACTACATCTGAAAAGCAAGTAAGCAAGCAGTGATTCAAGAACTATCTAAATCTCAGTTTTTTTCTAATTCATTTTGAAAAGTACATGAAGAAAATGGAAATCTGTAAAACAATGTAACGTTTTAATTTAGATTAAATTAAATCATTTCAAAATCGAATAAGTAGTAAGGAAAGTCATCATTATGGGACATTTTTAAATCAATACCTCCCCTTCTGACTAAGTAGTAAGGAAAGTCATCATTAGAGAACAGTTTTAAATCAATACCCCCTCCCTTCTGACTTCTAGGGGTCCCTTAAGAATTTTTTTTATTATAAAATGAGCAACATAAATGAGTTTTTAAAATTATATGGAACACAAACAACAACGAATTTCGACTTAAAGAAAATCGCAAATCAATTGGGAATAAAGAATTTTCATGTTCTAATGAGAGCCGAATTACAATTCCTAAAAAATAAGCCAACAATAACTATAAATTTCATAACAAATCTTCATACGTCAGATGAAAAAGGAATACATTGGTCTGCAGGCATCTTTAATAAAAAACGAGATAATTACTATTTCGACCGCCCGGAGGCTGAGAACTATTGGTTCGACTCTTATGGACTTCCACCTACAAACGAAGTCAAAAAATTACTTGGCAATGGAATTTATAATACATTTCAAATTCAAAAACCGGGAACTACTTATTGTGGTCAATTATGTCTTTATGTTTTATTTAAATTACAAAAAGGAGTGCCATTTCTTGATATTACGTTAGAATTGAACGAACCGTAGTTTCTATGGCTACGCCTAACAAGGGAATTTCATTCCCGAAACGTTAGTTCCAATAATAATGATAATTAAAAATCAATTCGCTGTAATTCATTTTGATAAAATCGGCCTCTGATATCTTCATCATCTAAATCTTTGATTTCGTAAGTAATCGGATAAGTTTGATTTATTTTACAAACTTCAAATATTTCTTTAGTCCAGTATCCGCCGAAGCCTTTTTCAAATTCATTCTTATATTTAAATATTCTAACTCTATCTCCAATTTTAAATTTCGGCTTAAGTTTCTGCATATTCGGATTACTCTCATTCGAATAATTATTCTCGAATATTTTTTTCTTATCAAATCAGGGTCGTCAGAAGCATTCTTCGGGGTTTCTTGAATACCAGAATGAACTTTATTATTGTACTCTTCTACAACTCCTGGTAATATCTTCAACCATTTCTGATTTCTTTGCTCAGTAAATTTCTTGAATAATTTATTTTTTAACGTCCGATTGAATCTTTCTATCACTACAGCTTTTCCAGCGTTTTCAGTTGAATAAACAGTTTCAAATAGTGGCTGAACGTTTCTGTTATAAAATTCCGACCCTTTATCAACAAACAATTTTTTTGGCTCTCTCTTACTTTTTTTAAAGATTTCTTCAAACGCATATTTAACTGATAGACCACTTTTATTTTTTAAAGGCTTTAACCAAGCGTATCGTGTATATAAATCTATAACGGTCAATGCGTATTTATAATCTTTTTCATTCGGCATATGAATAAGATCAGCACATCAAATATCATCTTTATTAAATACTTTTACTTTCAATAGATATTTAGGCCTTCTGTATTCTTTATGAATTTCGGAGGCGTAGGTTCGAGCGTTGCTCTCAGACAGCTTTGCTGTCGTTTCATTTAAACCCTGACCGAATAATATTTTAGCTTGTAAAGCTTTCTTAACAAATATTCTTTCAATTTTTTCTCTAAATGTAGGATTTTGAATACTATCTAATTCTTGAATCATCTTCTTATCAGCTGCATGTCGAGAACTTAGATCATGATTTCGATAAACTAAATCATGTCTGTAAGCTGCGGCATCTACTCTATTTATTGGTTCTTCACCTGGTTTCCGATTATTATTCTCATCTAGTCTTATATCTAATCGAGCTCCTGGACCGGTATATGAATGACCAGGAAGATGTTTTTCTTTCGAATATTTACTCCAAATAAATCCAGGAAAGTTTTCTAATGTTTTTTGTATGTCGTTACCTTCATAAATTTTACAATTTGACTTTTCATTTTTGTTTAATAGATAATTTAATAAATCTAAATTAGCAATTTTTAATTTAATTAAATTTTCGGAATTTGTAGAATTCATTGTAAAAGATAAAATAAATGTTTTACCTTATCATACTAGGACTTAGATATATTCCAGAACCATCTATTGTTTCTTTAATTTCAATTAAATCATCAAAATTGCGGAGAATATTTTTAAGAACTCGTTTTCCTTTATCAACTAAATTTAGTTTACTAATGAAATTATCTACTATTCCTTCACCCATAGCAACTTTCTCTAACTCTCTATTATGACGTTTTTGTTCTTCTAATGCTGCCTTCTCTGATTTATTTTTATTTACTGCTTGGACAATACCAGCTGTCCCTCATGCAACACTTCCTGCAGCTGCTATGCCACCTATTATTAGTGGAATTAATGGGAGAATCCCGCCATTCTTTTTTTCTTGTAATTGAATATTCTCTATCATTGGTTTACTTAAGTAATACTTTTTTTTGTTAATCGTAATAGTTTTAGGGGTGTTTTTGTCAACAATATTACGTAATTTTAATTCAACAGTTTTATTATTATTACTTTTCGCTTGCGACATTTTTAATAAAAAAATTTTAAGTTACGAAAAATTTTAATCTATTCTAGTTATGAAAAAATTTTAAGTTATCAAAAATTTTTAATCTATTCTAGTTACAAAAAAATTTATTACTAATTACTAAGAAAATTTTAATCTAAGAATTTAATTAACTTATCGGAGCGAAGCTCCTCGAGGCTTTAGCCTATCCTAGCCATTTTTCCATTAAGAATTTCAATTGAATATTTTACATCTTCTAGCAATAAACCATAAGCCATCAATGAAGTTGTGGAATCTTTCTTTTCAATATTAATTGTTACATCACAACCAGTCTTGATAATATCTTCAGATTGTGCACTTAAATCGAAACAGAAAACAGGATATAAATGTCTCCAATCTCCAGGAGTTAATTGTGGTTCAATTCCAAATTCTATACAAAGATTTCGATAAGAATCATATCCTTCCATAAATTGATTATTGGCATCATCGAATCTTAATGGATCAATTGGATATCGGGTTTGATTTAATGAAACTTGTAAACTTCGAATTGTATTAATATGGAAGAGATTATTGTTCTTATCAAAACTTGGAGAATTATTTCTTTGAAAAGTTAGTAATAAATATCTTGGAGTATTCGCAGTTCTAGTAAAATGCCAGTTAAATCTTTGTTCGGAAAAAGTTACTGAACTAGCAGTACGCTTTAGAAAATTTACTGGAATTGGTTTGTTAGTATTTAATCTTTTTGCAATAGCTGTTTCAATCTCTAAACTAGGAGTAATATGCTTAATCGACCATTCAAGTCTATCAATTTTTAAATATGCTTTTTTCCAGTCTTACCAAAAAAGATTAATTCATTATTTGCTGTGAGATGAATTATTAATTTAAATTTTAATTGATATGATATTTTATCATAATCTAAATATCCGAATAATGGAGACAATGACCAATTAACTGTCTGTTTACTTTTCTTGTTAAATTCACGTCTTTTTTTATATGCACTATTGTTTGTTTTATTTAAATGTTTTGCAATATTTTCTACATCTTTCGCAATTTCTGCGGCATCTGTTCCAGTGTGAGTTAAATCATCAACAATTATGCCATCATTAGTATCAGGAAACCAACCTTCGATTTCATACTTTTTATTATTTTCACCAATTGTTACAAATCTAAGCATTGTATCAATTACACCTGGAGAATCACTTATTGTTTCTATATTTTGAGTTGCAACATCTAAACGCATTTGTGTAAATAATCTTGGAAAAAAATTATTCTCTAGTGCAATATTATCGTTATCTGGTAATGGTGTTGTAAAATTGGCATCACTATATAAAGAATATTCACAGTGTAAAAATGAATCAGGTAAATATAAATAACTCTGCTGATCATCAACTTCAAAAATTGAATCTCCTCCAGTATTTACTCTAAAAGAAGATCCGGGATTCATAGCAATTCTTATATAGTCATTCTTTTTTTGGTTGTAACTAACACCTGGTGGTTTATCTAATTCAAATTTATTTTCAATTAGCAAAGACATTTTTATAAAAAATAATTTGACTTTTTGTTTTTTCTCACACACAGAAAAAATTTTGCTAAAAAATTTTACTAAAAAATTTTACTAAAAAATTTTACTAAAAAAATTTTACTGAAAAAATTTTGATAAAAAATTTTACTAAAAAATATATTTTAGAATTTTGCTAGACCATTCCCTCTTATTTCTTCAATTGAACGTTTTATGGCTACGCCTGATTTCTTCTTATGTTTACTATCAGACGGAGCTCCGCTCCTCAAGGTTTTCCCCACAGCTATGTTAGCAATTTTATTTTTGTTTTCCTCTGAAAGTTTTTTTAAATTTTTTAGTTCTTCAGAATCATACCTAAGTTTACGAATAGCTTCTAGTTGTTTTAATTCGTTTTGAGACTTGACAGCATTTGATATTGCACTAGCTGTACTACCTATAGCAGCTGCTCCTTTTGCAGCAGATGTAATCAGATCTTTATTATTTTTAATTAAGTTAACGATACTTCTAATACCAGAAAAGATGCCAGCTCCTTCCGTGTGAACGGCACCTGCGGTGCCTAGGAACTTTTGTGTTCCGACTGTTTCTCTATTATCATAATGATGAACAGGATTCATACGTGGTTCATGAGCAATTCTTTGATTTGAAGCAAAATGTTTTAGATTGTGTTTATAAATTATAGGCATTTTTTAGGAATAAATTTGACTTTTGGGAAAAATATTTACGATCGGCTAAAGCCTCGAGGACCTTTGGTCCGTTTAAGATTTACGTTTGTGAATGTCCAACAACTTCGTGATAACTTTGTTAATTTTCTTTTGCACTTTATCTATTGCGTCAAGTAGCGTGTGATGTACTTTAATTTCTTTTCTATTAACTTGCATTTTCTCCTGATTCATCTTCAACGCCGTTTTAAGAGCAATAATTTCAAGAACATCTAATTGTCTTTTAACAACATCTAACTGTTCTTTATTTTCTTTAAAGTTTTCTTGTAAATTTTTCTTTAATTCATTTTCTAAATTGATTTTAAGAGTTTTCATTTTATCAACTTTTTGATTAAGTGAGTTTACTTCATTGATTATTCTATTCATCTTTTTCATTTGTTGAGTAATTTTAGAACTTAATTCATCAACACTTTTTTGGAATGTAGTTTGTAAGTGCTTTAAATTTTTTTAAATTCTTTCTGGTAGTTTTTCTATTTCATCTTCTAATTGTTCTTTCAATAGTTGTATCTGATGTTTATTTTTAATGACTGCAGATTTTAACTTTATAGAAAGTAATATTAAAATTTTTGATTGTTCAGAAATCTTTTTAAAAAGTTTTGCTATATCTGCTTCTAGCTCTCTATCCTTTTTATCAAGTTTTAATAATTTTCGTTTAATGATTTGTCATTAAGTTTAAGCAACTTCAATTCATTCATCAGTGGAACCAAAACATCGTTTATATATTTTTCTTTTAAGTCATTGATTTGTGTATCAACATATTGTTTATTTGTTAACTCTGTATTTTGTTGCGGAAGAATAGAAAGATGCAATGGACCAGATAAAACGTCTCCAGTTTTCATGATATAATTTTCTATCTCTATTTCTAATTCACGATTATTCGGGATATATGCACCTCCACCAACATTTGGTAACATCATTTTTTAACAATAAAAAAAAATAAAATTTTTTCTAATAAAAATCAAAAAATGGATAAAGCAAATTTAAAAAAATTATATTCGTCCGCATCTTCCTGTTCTTCTTATTCGACGAGATCAACGGGATTTGAAAATAAATGTTTTGATAATAATAATAATCCATGTATAGATGTAAATATTTTATTTGAACTACAAGCAGAAATATTTAGAGAACAGACTAAAGGTTTACCTTCTATAGAAACTAACTATTGTATTTTTCCAGGTGATCCATTTATCAAATTTATGGATATAGTAAGTAAATATAATGATGTAGCTTATGTGGAATTAAATAAAGAAAATATGGTTATAATAGGTCATAATAATGTTTTCGGTTTTATTAGAGCAGTGTTGACAATTAGTAATACTGATTGGATAGAAAATAAAATTATTAATTACATCAATATTAAAGAATTAGTTAAAAAATTAAAATCTTTTTCCAAAGAAAAAATTAGATTATTTGTTGATGAACAAAATCAATATAACATTCATATAGAGAGAGTAAAAAACATAATGAAGAATTATTATGTCAAGTGTATTATAGAGACACAATTTATAAACAAGAAACTGCTGATATGCCCCAAAGATATGATGATGATACATATATAGGATTATATTCAAACTTAAATATTAGTTTGTTAAAATCTTATATAAATGGTTTAGCTCAACAAGAGAAAATTTATATGTGGCCTACACCTTATACTATTAACAATGACCATAATCATAATCATAATAAACGAACCGAAGGTTCTAGGGCTTTGCCCGATCTTAAAGAATCTTATGATAATAATGATGATTCTGAAACACCTGAAAAAGGTGTAAATGTTAAAAAAGATTATAAAAATATTAGTAATTATAAAAATTTAAGTGAAGAAAAATTTATATCTCATACTGATGTACATGATATTAATACTACATATAATCAAAATCTATCTAAATTTCATTTTCTTACAATTGAAAATAATAATGATGGAATAGTTGAAGATACTGTTAGACAACTATGTGTCGGGTCTACAAAATTTAAATTAGGATTTACAGCTAATCAATTTAAAATTTTATCATCTTTAATTAAAACTAAAAGTGATTCAGATTATGGTGTTGTTATTAAATTTTCCAAAAGAGATCAAAGACCAATATTTTCTCTATTATATTATTATCAGATAAAAAATGTAATTTCGAGTTAGATATTCCAATAAGAGAATGGTATCCTATCAGGGAATGGCATCCTATACCAAAAAGTGTAATTTATGATGTTGAAGAATCAATTTATGATGATGATGAAGATTCAATTGATGATGATGATGAAGAATCAATAGTTAGTGAAAATAAATTTAAATTATCTTTTGATAAAACGTTATATGATAAAACTTAATATGATAAAACTTAATATGATAAAGAAAATAAAATAACTAAAGAACGTGAAATGTATAATAATATAGAATAACACTCAAGTCCTTGATATTAGAATGTTTATATCTAAAATTAAAACACAATTTTTTCTTTAAAAAATAAAAAAATGGAAAATACCAAGTTTTATTGTAACTTATGTAAAAAAAAGTTGCAAACAAAAAGAAGTTATCAATCTCATTTAAATAGTAAATTGCATTTACAAAATGTAGATCGAGTTGATGAAGGAAATATATTAAAATTAAATAATTATGTAAACTATCTAGAAACATTACCTACTGATATAAAAGTTAAAAAAATGCTTGATGATTATTCACATTCGGAATATAAAAAAGTTTTTAATAGTGAAGATGAGACCGCACCAGATGGGAGATATTTATTTAGCAATACTGATGAATTTAACGAAATAGATGAATTAAACGAAATTAAAAAAGCAGATGAAGCTGAACGAACCGATGAAGCCGTAACAGATATAAAATATTTATTTAATGAATCGGTTGAACATAATGAAACCGATGAAACTTTTTCTGATATTCTAACCAACTTTTATAATATATTTAAGAAATCTTTCAAATGTTATATGAATGTAGAAGTACTTTATACAAAAAATGGACCTGATGGAATTCCTGAAGAAATAATACAAGGACATTTTACAAATTCACAAGAAATTCATAATGTAAATGATATACAACCCATATTTGAATCGATGATACTTAAATTAGAAAATTGTATAATTGAAGCCCAGTTACGTGAATCTGGTTGGAGATTTGTTAAAATACTATCTAAGAAAATAGTAATTGATAAATATAAAAATAATACTGGTGGTAGTTATGTTCCTTTGCCTTTCAGTTCACCACAAATAATCAATAAAAAAATGAAGATGATTATTGTTTTCTGTGGAGTATTATAGCACATTTACATCCTGCAGAATATCATAAAGAAAGACTAAGTCATTACAATAAAGAAGAATACATAAATGAATTTGATCTTTCTGATGGCTTAGATGAATTTCCATATGATTATAATAGGTTAATAAAGTTTCATAAAAAGAATAAAAATTTAATAGAAGTAAATGTTTTTGAATTAAATGTGAATTATGTTTCTATTGGTAAAATTACTCCACTTTACTCAGATTCAAAAAAATTTTATTTGAATAATAAAAATTTATGTCAATCAGAAATAGTATATAATGATAGAGGAAATTACATGCATCATAATATTTTTTACCAAGGAAATATGATATGTACTGAAAAATTTGAAATTATAAAAACACTATCATCAATAATGATTAATCATAATAATTATAAAGGACGTAATTATAATTATGATTATGATTACAAATATTCATCTTTATCTTTAGAATATCAACAAAAATTACAAAATTTAAATAAAATTTTACAAAAATGTAAAACAGATTATCAGCAACAAACAAAAATATTAGTACAAGAATATGGCCATAAATATCAAAATAAGATAGAAACGATTCAAAAATTAAATGAAGAAAATAATGAAGACAATAAAGAATTAAATAATGAAGAAAATGAAACCAGAAAATGAAACCAATCAAAAAATAAATGAATCTTTAAAGAAATGTCTACAACAATATAAAGAACAATATGATAAAGAATATGAACAACAGCTACAAATATTAAATCAAAATTTTCATCGAAATACATTTAATCTTACAAAAGAAATTGATGAAACACATAAAATATATAAAGATAAATTTGAAAAATTAGAACAGACAAAACAATCAGCACAAGCGAATATATTATATTATCAGGGTCATTTTATACTGTGTAAAGATGTTTCTATATTTACAAAAACTTCAGATAATGCTAATTTTCCTTGTCTCCAATGTATGACGAGCTTTAGAACTAAAGAAGAAATGAATAGACATTTGGAGAATTGCCAACAAAATAAAGCAGTCAGAAACACGTTTCCAAAAGATGATTATTTAGAATATAATAAATGGTATTTTAAAAATAATAATAATAATAATAATAATAATAATAATAATGCTTTTTTCGTCAATACAAAAGCGGTATGACATGCATGAGTACAAGACAGATTTCACGTGAATTGTGAAAATTTAACAAAGCTCTTGTTATACAGTGCTGAATTTCTGCGAAAAGGCAGCAATACACGATGGTTTCGAACAATACGGGAGCTATTGCGCACTTCAAAAAAATTTGACCGCGGATGCTTGACAACATTGTTGCTAATCCTTTTGACAAGCTTAATACAGCTACGATCAAGCACTTCACGAAGTGAAGGCCGATCACGACTATTGGACCAACGCACTGCTAATTTATACAATCTTTCAAGCTTCTGAAAATGTTTGGCACTGATGTCACAGATGACCGGCCAACTAAAGTGCATGTGACAAAGTACAAAACTTTCAAAGGCTTTCCAGACAACTGTACCGGTGTTCCTATTAACACGTAAACGGCGAACAAGTGACATAGCTTTACAGCAGCGACGATATAGTACAGAAAAGTGAGTGTCCCAATGTAAGTCAGAAGAGAAATGAACTCCAAGGATCTTGGTGCAGTTTACTTGAGAGATAGATATACCATCCAACATAATGTCAGTCATTGGGGGAAGATTAGCGGAGCGGGAGAGGGTCATGCACTTGCATTTGTCTACATTAATGGCAAGATTTTTGCTGTCCGCCCAGGAGGAGAACAAACGAAAGTCATCAGGTAAACTTGAGATCTCACCATGCGAGTTAAAGGACAACATAGTTACATCATCAACGTAAACAACAGTGTCAGTATTTACAAATTCAGGAATGTCATCAATAAACAAGGAAAACAAAAGTGGTCCCAAAATGGAACCTTGTGGAACTCCGCTAGAGATGGGGCACCACACAGACACAACATCATTCGATACAACACGCTGGAAACGATCAGACAGAAAATTATGTATGAAATTAGTAGCAAGGGGAGAAGAGTGAAAGTGATCGCGAAGGGTTTCAAGAATCTTGCAGTGGCTGACAGTGTCAAAAGCTTTTCTAAGGTCAATGGCAATGTGGGAAACATAGTTATCAGAGTGAGCGGAAATGTGTTGTATGATGGAGAGCCTAATTGCAATCAAAGCGTTGATACAACCACCAAAGCTATTGGGCAAGAAGCCAAACTGCCTTTGGTGAATGCTTCGGTTCAGTCCGGGGAGCAGGATTTTGTCACGAATCAACCTTTCTAACACCTTGCTGGGAAAAGGAGTATAGATATGGGACGAAAATCATCGCTGTCTTTCTTGCGAAGGGGAAGAATGTTGGCGTACTTCCAAGGACGCGGGAAAAAGCCAGTTTGGATGCACTTGTTGTATAGAAAAGCTAGAGGACATGCTAGCAGATCAGCAAAGGTTCTATAAAACAAACCAGGGATGCCATCTGGCCTAGGCGAATTTGATTTACATCTCCTAATCATTTGAGCGACACAGGCTTCAGAAACAGACAAATCATCTGATGAATGAGTGACATCATTAGACGCTGAAAATTGGTGAATATCAGGAGGAGCAAAAGTACTATAAAATTTGTCATTGAGTGAGTTGACTTCACTGGCGTCAAGACTGGGAGGAGCCGAATGTTTTCCTAACTGAGAGTTAATGGATTTCCAAGTTTCTTTCGGAGAAGAGTGATTGTAGGAGAAATAACGTGACCTTGACTTGGCTAATTCAGAAGTGAATTTTTCACGAAGACTAAGGAATTTACCATAATTACCTCTGCTAAGGGCGCGATCTCTGGCATCAGACAGGGCTTTAAGGGAGGGAGTTAACCAGGGAGGGTCTGAGCTACGCATGCGGACAGTCTTCTCGGGGAAAAAGGTGTGATAGAGGAACAGGAAAAATGCCTGGAGCTGGTCAGTTAGGACATCTATGTCATCAATATATAGAAAGGATTCATACCAGTCAGCTGAAGAAAGAACTTCACAGCATTGCGCAAAAGACGCATGAGTGCAACAGCGAAATTTGACTTTGGTGATAGTGGGAGGGCATGATTGGGAAGGCTTGACAAGAATACCTCGGTGATCAGATCTACATAAAGGAGACAGAAAAACAGGAGGTGCAAAATACTGAGGCTGACTAGACGCGACTATATCAAGAACATTATTGCCTCTTGTAGGCAAGTGAATCAATTGTGACAAATTATTACACGTTAGAAACTCATCAAAAACGTGACGTAAGTCATTAATATCCCCTACGATAACATTATGACCACAAGTAGAGCTATCAACAAAATTCTGCAAAGAGGCTAGCAAAATGTCATGCGCCTTCACTTTACCCCAGTAAGGGTGATAAATGACACACAGATTCAGATCAAAATCGCTAATCGAACAGACTAGGAGATTCGATTTGATGCTATCAATGAAACTGTTACTCACAATAGAGACACAAAAATTGGATCTGTGGTATATTGCTACACCACCTCCTCTGGAGTCCCGATCTTGTCGAAGGATTTTGTAGCCTGGTATTGAGATGGAAGCGTCGGACGTTGTGTTATTCAGCCATGTCTCTGTGATGCAAATCAAGTCAGGGTTCGATTCATTGACTCTGATCTTGAGATCGTCAACCTTGTTAAACAGGGATCGGGCATTAAACAAAAGGATCGAGGGAACGGCTGTTGGGGAACGTTTTGGTTGACGAGGTTTCGCAGACACTGAAGGATTGCGTAATGGGATTGAAGGGGAGTCTCGTGCACAGTGGTCGCGTGAGGGAGCGGCAAGGTCCGGTAAATTTGGTCGACGCCAGTTAGGGAGAAGCAGACGATGGAACCAAAGCACTCTCCGAGTCTTACGCAAGATTGGGTAATCATGTCGAAGGTTCAGCAGGTCCGCACGAGAGTATTGCAGCCGAGATGACATCCGAGAGGTAGAGACCAAGGAAATGTAACAGGCGGGCAGCAGGAATGCGATGATGGGGATGAGACAAGAAAGTAAGCGTGGAACATTGCGTGCAGTTGAATGAGTCATCGGTAAAAAAATGAATTTTGAAGTTGAGTTGTAATCCGCAAATCTTTGATGAAAATAAATTGCATAGCGATGTTGTCCAACCGTAGAGGAAAAGAATGATATAAAAATTGTCAGAGAACGATACAAAAAGTGGTCAAGATTCACGTAAAATCGAATTGCACACGCGGAAACTGAACAGAGCGCCTGTAGACACAACCGTCTGCTACGAAGTCCGATGATAGTACCCTTTACTATTTATTGTGATTTTGAAGCATATAATGTTAATATGACACAAAATCACGGGACATCGGAGATGTCTTCCAGGGCTTCACCCGATTCTGAAAATGATAATTCTGAAAAAAGTGCATCTGAACAAAGTAAAGAAAAATATTTATTTGAACAAAAACCATTATGTTGGGGAATGTACATTCATTCAAATTATCCTGAATTATTTAAATCAGAATATTTTCAATACTATGGTGAAGATAGTTCAGAAATGTTTACAAAGAAAGTAGAAGAATTACAAAGTCGCTTTTCACAATTGCTTGAAACAAATATACCAATGCTTCCATTAACCGATGAAGAAAAAATTAATTTTGTTAATGAAACAAATTGTTATTACTGTGGAAAAGAATTTACAAAAAATTATAAAAATGGCAAAGGTGGATATCTTGACAAAGTAAAAGATCATGATCATCTAAATGGATTATATAGAGGTGCAGCACATAATTCTTGTAATCTTAATGCTAATAAATTTAAATATAACTTTGTTCCTCTATATTTCTACAATGGTTCTAAATATGATTTCCATCTAGTAATGAAAGATTTATTTTCATCTGAAAAATTACAACAACAACAAATAAATGTACTATGTAAAACAGAAGAAGAATATTTTTCAATGCAATTAGGTTGTATTAGAATTTTAGATGCATTTAGATTTTTCACTCCTTATTCATTAGATGTTATGGGAAAAACTTTGAAACCTGAACAATGTAAAATATTAAATAAATATAATTTAAAACCTTTGAAAGGAATATTTCCGTATGAGTACAGAACTGGAGATTTTAATTCTGTGAATAAAATTATGGAAGAAAAACAACTTCCTCCAATAAATAAATTTAAATCAACATTAAAACAATCACAATTATCTGACGAAGACTATGCAGAAGCTGAAAAGAATTGGAGAGAGTTAAATTGTAAAACAATGTATGATTATACAATGAAATATCTTCAGATAGATGTATTAATCCTTGCTGATCTTTTTGAAAACTTTCGTGATATGTGTTTAGAATATTACGGAATAGATCCATGTTATTGTTATTCTACACCAGGTTTAACATGGTTAGCAGGATTAAAACATACAAATGTTAAACTTAAACATTATAAAGAAAATACATATGATAAATTATTATTTTTTGAATCTGGAATTAGAGGTGGAGTTTCATCAGTTTTAGGTAATCGTTATGTACAGTGTTACAATAAAAAAAAGTAAATCCTGATGATTATGGAATAATGAAACCTTTATCTCCAGAAGAAAGCGATCAGTTTATAAAATCGTTTAATCAAAATATAGAAGGACTTATATCAAATTAAGATAGTCAAGCAGCAGTTGATGAAATCATGAGAGAAAACTATTTGTTATATTATGATTTTAATAGCTTATATTCTTCTTGCATGATACAAGAATTACCAACAGGTGAAATGTCATGGTGTAATATTCTAGATTATCAAAAAACATATGATGGAAATTATAATCATGGTTATATATATGAAGTTGATTTAGTATATCCTGATGAAATAAAAGATAAAACAAAATATTTTCCTTTCTGTCCTGAAAACAAAATTCTCAATATAGAAGATTTTTCAGATTATCAAAAATCTTTAATTCCTAAAAAATACAGACCAACAAAAAAACTTATGTTAACACAAAGTAATAAAGGAAAGTATGTTGTTGAAGGAAGAATGCTAGATTGGTATTTAGAACATGGAATGATTCTCACCAAAATACATCGAAAACTATTTTATCAAAAATCTAAATGGTTAAAAAATTATATAGAGTTCAATATTGAAAAACGCAAAATAGCTAAAAGAAATAAAGATGATTTTGGAAACGTGTTCTTCAAATTAATGAATAATGCATTTCATGGGAAGACTTTAGAAAATGTGCGTAATAGACAAAATATTGAAATAGTTTATGATAAAGATAGGTTTCAAAATTTAACAAGGAAACCTACATATAAAAGAACTACTAGATATAGTGATGAACTATGTGCTGTACATTTACGTCGAATTAGCGTAAAACATGATAAGTTTAATTTTATTGGATTCACTATATTAGAATTAGCTAAACTATTTATGTATAAATTTATATATGATTATTTAGCACCTGCTTATGGCAAAAACTATAAATTGCACTTTACAGATACCGATTCTGTTTTCTTAGAATTAACAATACCGTATAATTCTTCACTTGATGAAGAAATTAATAAAATAAAAGATATCATTCATCCTTCTGATTTATGTAAAGTAAAAGATGAATTAGAAGGAAATGAAGATTTCATAACAGAAGCTATATTTTTAAAATCAAAAATGCTATTGTTATAACACAACTAATAATACTAAAACACATAAAACATTAAAAGGAATTTCAAAGCCATCAGTGGCTAATCAAATAACATTTCAAGATTATAAGAATGTATTATTTAATAATGAAATAAAAACAGCATGTAATTATAGACTTAATTCAAAGAAACATAAAATGTATTTAAAAGAAGAACATAAATTAGCATTAGATCCATTTGATGATAAAAGAAAAATTTTACCTGATGGAATAACTACTTCACCTTTTTAATTTTCTAATTTGTAAGATAGACAAATTTGATATATATATATAAAATTAAAAAAAATATTATTACACTTTATTTGTATATCTTTTATCACTCGGTAAACAAATCTTCTATCGACTTTCAGTCAGAAAACAATTGTTCGATAACTCTATCATGAATTTTTTATCAATATTAATTGTGATGAATCCATAATCTTTTGACCAAGCATTGTTACACGATTGTTTAAATTCATCTTTATTTCTTACGCATAAATCTCTTAACAAATCACTTAAGTTTCTTGCATTTATTTCAAATAGTATAAATATGTTTGCATTCTTTCTAATAACACTTCCGTCTAATGAATACATACTTTGTGTTAAATAAAAAACACTACAGTTATTATGTCTGCCTCTTGTGAAATAATTTCTCTGAACTGACTGATTTCTATCATTAACACGATCATCAAAAATTACACAATGTTTCATTGTTTTATCTAGTTTACTAGGATCTTGCATATTACCACTATCATCTATTAATTGTATCTTTATATGCTTATTTTTATTAGATTCTACTAACTGATTATTTTTTGTTGCTTCTTCACACCACGAACTTATTTCTTCTTCATCTTCAGATTTTTCATATTCTTTGAATAATGAAGCAATTGCTGTTTTTTTAAGATTATTTTCAAATCCATATTTTAAAAATTGATAGACGGGTTATTCTGCTGTTGTTGTATAAATTATAAGATTGTTATAATCCAAAAAATTTGGAGTCGTTAAAATTTTAAATAATAGATACGTTTTCCACAACCTGATCTTCCGCAAAGAACTGACAAAACTTTATTAGATAAATTTGGATGATGATTAAATTTAAGTTTTTTTTATTTAATGGTAGTACTTCACTCATTTTTTAATAAAAAAATTTTATTTTTAATTTAATTTTTTTTTAAAGAAGAAGAAGAAAATTAAACTTCTCTAGCTTCGCGTGGGAGTTTATACCTCTCGAACCAAAAGATCTATCATAATCTCTTCACCTCCAAAATTTATTTCTTGTCCTTTTTCATCAGTGATTCTAATGTTAATGTTGTTAATAGTTTTTCTTGTAATAGGGAAATATATTAATGTTTGTGGAATTACATTTAATCTATAACCAATGGGTTCAGTAAAAGCTGGAAAACTGAATATTAAATTTGATAATTTACCAATTATATATCCTCCTTCAATAATGTCATGATGTACAACAATTGAATTTATTTCAGTTATTTTTGGAATCTTCTCACCTAAATGATAACCTTGACTATAGGTTTGTTTATTAAATCCTAATAGCTTTGACAATGATCTATCATGATTAAAATCAACTTGATGATTTTCGTCTAAAGTAAGAGAAAATTTATTAACTGCCGGTTCAACTGCAAAATGTAATTGTTTCTTATCTTTAAATGGTATACCTAAATTTCTCTTAATTTCATTTGATATTGATTCAACTTCGTAAGAACCAGGAAGAAAAGTTAATATTTTCCATGTTTTGCCTTTATCAGTAGAATATCTAAATTGATTATTCACATCATTGATAACGTTTTGAATAGTGTTAAATGTAGAGAAACTAGTCAATGCAATTTGATAATTTTTATTTTGTTCCAAATGTAGAATGGGTTCTAAATTACAAGTGTGTGATGAAGCAGTTGTTATAATTTTTAACGTCGTACTAAATTTTGATGAACCCAAAATCTCTGTCAAATTTTCTAAATGATTATTAATTTTGTCTAAATCTGCTGAACACATTTTTTAGTTAAAATTTTGAATAAATATTTTTTTATAAAAAAATTAGAAACAACATATTTCAGCTACACTTTTATAATCCTCTTCATTTAGAATCTTCTTTTCTAACAGTCTTTTCAATATAGCATGAATTTCATTGAAACTAGAATTATGTCCTTCTTTTATTGCAGATATTAAAATATTTAATCTATTTAGTAATTCTTGTGGATCATCTGGTAAAAATACAGTTGTTTCTGTTTTAAAACCTTTTCCTACTTTAACTCTCGTTGATAATAAATTTTCTAATTGTTTATAACGTCTAAGAGATTTTACTGCACCAACTCTATCTAACATAGCTTTATATTTTATAAGATCTTCTACAGCATAATTATTTAAATCTGCTCCTCTTAAAAGATCAACAAAATTTCTATCTAAATTAAAAGGAGATTTATCTGGTGAAAAAATTAAACCTCGAAAAGGTTGTGGAAATATTTCTTTTTTGTCCGAGATAAAATCTAGGTATTGTTTTTCCATCTATAAATGAAATAGAATGTTCAAATTGCATAGATTTTGGTAATTTCTTATTAATGTTTGATTCTAGTAATCCATAGTCATCTAATATAGTTTTGTGCTTTGTATCTGTTATATCAATTTGTTTATCATTATTTGTACTTTCTTTTTCAAGAGTTTTAAATGGTTTCATAGTTTTTTCAAAATCAGTTTTTACTTGCTCGGTTTGCTGCATTTTTTCAAACATATCAGATTGAATACCAGCTTTTATCATTCTATGTTGAAGATGATTTTCTTTCATAATATTTCTTTGTTTTATTAACTCTTCTAATTGTTTTATTCTTTTAAAATTATCAGCTCTAATTTTATCCATTTTTAAAATATTATATTTGAATTTTGTGGTAACATTGGAATACAACAAAAACATTTTACTGAACAAATTATTTTTTTATTGCTTTGTTGTCTGACATCTTTTCGTTTAAAGTTTTCTCGTTTTAAGTTTTGTTTAATAAAGTTTTGCTTAAATTTTCGCTTAAAGTTTTTAGCTCTTCTAAAAAAATTTTATCATTTTCTTCATTAGAAATTTTACCATCACTAGAAATTTTGCCATCCTGTCTATTCTTATCATCAACTTTTTCGGACTGTAATTGAAAGGATATTTGATTTACTTCATTAGCTATTTGATCAAATTTTTCAATCTCATCTAACGTAATAACATTATCATCACATACTCTTTGAAAGTAGTAATGTAGTTTATCATAGACTTCTTTAATATGTAAATGTTTAGTTTTTAATGATTTTCGTTTCTTAGTTATTAAAGATTTATCTAACATTGTAACAAGTGAAGTTGCAAAAACACCCGTACCTGTTAAAGCTGTAGCAACTACTGGAATTACTAAAACACCTGAAGATATAACAATTGTTAAAGCACCTAAACTTATTGTTAAGAATATGCCAATTCCTTGTGTTACATTCTTAGCTTTACTCCATCTCTTTCTTAATTTTTTATAATGCTCTAATCTTAATAATAATTGAGATTTCTTATCTTTCATATAAAGTACTCTTTCTTTGTGTTTTTCTTTATTCATTTTTTCAATGTCCATTAAAGTAGAACTACGTTCATATGATAACGAAGGATATATTCTTGTGGTTTCATCCACTTTCATCCACTTTTCCATTTTTAAAGAAATATTTTTAGTCACATGATATATTTTAAAAACCTGAAAGATGGATAAAATTCATGAATTTGAAATTCTCAACTTTTATGATTTTCGGTGTCCTGGAACGGTCATGATTTAAGCGAGAAAATTGTAATTCTCAAATTTTGAGATTCTTAACTTTTATGATTTTTTCGGTGTCCTGGAACGGTCATGATTTTCAAGGTAAAAATTGTAATTCTCAAATTTTGAGATTTTGAAAAATTTGAAAAATTGGGTATTTTTAAAAACGCCTAAATTCATGAATTTAGGTCTTCATAACCTGAAAAATGACCAAAATTCATGAATTTAGACCCTTTAAAAAGTACCATTTTTTGAAAAATCGGTATCTTTAAAAACGACTAAATTCATGAATTTAGGTCTTAAAAACCTGAAAAAGGGTCTAAATTCATGAATTTATGTCGTTTTTAAAGATACTATTTTTTGAATTTTATGGTGTTCTGGAACTGTCTAAATTCATGAATTTAGGTCTTAAAAACCTGAAATAATGACATAAATTGATAAATTTAGTCGTTTTTAAAGAAACATCGACAGCAAGGACAAGACAGTGACGAAGCAAATCATGCTGACACATTGGTACAGCTTGCTCACAAGGCATCTGTTGAAGATTATGTATACTTGTTGAGACTCTAGCGGATCCTGACGCCGCTTTCACCTCAAGTAACTGCAGGAAACCTTGGAATATAATCAACTCCGCTACCGGAAGAAAGCACTGCCCATGCGTTCTTGTCACCGCTGCATATCGCAAAGAAAGGATGACCGAACATCAAAACTTACTCAATCGTGTCCCTCCTCCTGCCTATCAACTCAACCCTCAATATCCGCAAGTGTCCTTAAATCCACACTCTATCGAGCCTATTTCCTACAATGAAGTACGCAAAGCCTTGCTCTCAACTTGACTTGACTTCCCTGGCTCAGATAACATCACAGCAGGAGTTTTAGCGGTTACTGCTTCTCATGTCACAAAAGTAATCAACAATCACGCTACCCTTCATGGTGGCAAGGCACATACTAGATGGCGCGAATCCATCATTGTCTCCATTCCAAAGAAAGGTTCGTCTACTTCCCTTGACAACCAGCGCGGAATATACGTCTTGTGTGCATCCGCAAAATTTTATAATCGCATTCTTCTCAACCGTGTTCAATCTAATGTCCTTCAACGACTTTCGCGACTTCAAGCCGGAATCATATCTGGAAGATCCATAATTCAACAATTAGCCGTCCCCGATCAATCATTGACGACTGTCGAACAGTTCAACGCAGCATCTCGATAGCTTTCATTGATTTTCATAAGGCATTCGATTCAATCTCAAAGAAAGCTATTTCCAAATGTCTACAATATCACAGAGTCCTAGAAAACCTCATAAAAGCAATAACTGAACTGTACGAAGACACGACATCACGCGTAAAAACTGAGTGGGCTTGGTTTGCCCTTTTATACTACCTCAGGTGTTCTACAGGGTGATGCGCTGTCCCCTTCCTTTTTGTGACTATCAATGACGCCGCATTGAGAGATGCTCAGCTGACTCATGGCTACACAATCAAACGTCGAGCGTGTTCTCGATCTCCAGCTATCCGTTTGCCGTACCCAGCATTTGTGGATGATACTGCCATCCTCAGTGATAATCCGCATCGGTTTCAGTCGTCAGCAAACAACATCTATGAATCCGCGGGTAAAGTCGGCCTGAAATTCAATGCAACTAAAACTGTGGTGTTACACGTCGATCCCAAATTCTACCCGGATATCAAACTATCATCAGGTGAAACGTTGAAGTTGGCTAATAAATTCACGCATCTCGGAGGAATGATTAACAATGCTGACATGCAGTTAAGGACAGAAAATCCGTCGCGTGGACTGCAGCCGTCAAATTGTCGAAGATATTCCATTCAAGCGCTAGCGATCAGTCGAAAGTCAGACTTTTCAAGGCCGCTGTGGAGCCAGTTTTATTGTACGGATTAGAAGCTACGGCCATGACAAACACTCGCTCCCAGGGATTAGACCAAACCCAGAAGCACTTTGTCATGCAGTTTCCAGAGATGACGAGATATGATCTGTAACGTCATCAATATCCTTAACATCTGTCCCACGTCTGGAAGTTTCAAAATGACGAGATATATATCGATCCATAAGATTAAAATCCGGTGAATAAGGTAGCTGCTTCACCCAAATAATTCCTTTATCACTCATCTATTTGTTGACAATTTACACCATATGGGGCCTGACCCCACCGGGCATTCGGATATCCAACGGAATTCCGTATTTTATCCGGCCCCAAATCCGTGTGGATAGTATCGCGGAACCCACGGAGTGTCAAAATAACACCGTGATTAACTCCGTGCGGAACTTAGTTCATTGCTGGCGGATAAACCTGCGTATAAATCAGAGACATCTCACGGATAAGTTACGGAAGCATTACGGATCAATTATGTAACGCCGCGGACATACTACGGTAGTATTAGGAACTAACACGACCATACACGGATAGACTCCTGATATGTACGAATCGCGCTACCAATGGATTTAACTGTATGATGGAACTAAACCATACACTTAATAAATTGAAGATCGTACTAAATGGCAGTCATGTAGCTATATATTTATCACAGCTGCATGCGCTAACAAAGGGAACTAAGTAACTCAATCTTCATACTCGACAAATATTACTCTGATATGCTGATGGTTGCACAGAAATATTCTTGAAAAATCAGGTCAAGGATATGCACTATTTTCAGATTAACAATATGGTGATAATTAACAAGCTAGTAATAAAAAAGTCGATTTTTATATGAAACGTGTAATTAACACAGCGACATTCACAGTATTAAAACGAAGTAAAAAGAATTAGAAAGTATTTAAAATGTTATATATGACAGTTCACACTATCATACGGTGATGATTACCATGCTAGAAATCAAATAGTCGGCTGTTACATGAAACACGTGTAACATTAGGTGACACTTACAGTCTTAAAACGAAGTAGAAAACACCAACACAGACAAATAATAACTAGTCTGACTCGTCGCCAGAAGTTGACTTCTCAATTATTTCAGTATCGTCACTAGAATCACTAACAATAACTTGTTGGTCAAATTGGATGATTGCCTCCTGCGATTTCCGGCGGTCCCCACACTTGGACAGGTGCCTACTAAGGCCAGTTACCGCCTTATCGAAATCCAGCTTTGTTTTTTTCATAATACAACCGAGAATGACGCTGTAAAAGTTAGGGTGTATTAGCGGGAGAATTGCCTCTTTTCAATGAACGACCTTCCAGGCCGCTGTATGGTATAGAACTGCAGAACGGAATCTGGACACACCATGCGGCAGGGTTTCCATGGCACGCTTTAGTATTCTTCGCTCTTCACGACAACTAAGTCGCTGCTCAAGAGCATCTAACCGAAAATATACAAAACTCCATTGGTTTTATTCATATTTTTGGCCTATACATATATATATATATATATATATATATATATATATATATATATATATATATATATATATATATATATAATGAAACGCATTAAATCATTTTTGGACATGCACCACCAGGAAGGGATGCTTAAAAATGTTTTGATTAAATGAATTGATCATTTCAGACGTTTTATACAGATTTAATATTTATGTCAAGTCAGCATTTATAGAACTGACTTAAGCAATCTACTTGCTAACTCGAAGACAACATGAACAATCCATGACTTCAATTTTAAGAATTTTACGAAATACTCCCAGGCTACTTAACAACTTTATCATATTACAAAAGCTGTAGAAAGCACTGATAATTCATACCTGTCTATTCTCAATCATCGGCAAATTCCACTGCTTTAACAATTCCTGTGCTTCATGTATTTGCATTTTCTCACGCTTATATGCCGCAGTTTGGTAAGAAAAATTGTCCACCTGCGTAGCCATAATTTGGACTATTCTTCTTAATTTCCTGAGTTCTCCATAAAAAAGCAAAAAATGATTACGTCAATGTCATGACTGAAGCAAATAAATTTTACATGCCCAAAGCTAATAACTAGTGATTTATCAATTAAGAATTCGACTACGAAACAAAATAAACAAAGTTGTCTCTACATAGAGGTCGGACTAACTTGCTCATTATTCATATTCATCACTGGGAACATCTAGGCCCTAAAGCACATTTGCTATATCGCATTGCATTTGTCAAACATCGAGCACCATAATCATGGAGGTCGGATTCATAGAGAATTATTTGATAATTCGTTGAAAACTTTTTGAACGGCACCACTCTGAACTCAGACTGCCGTTCTACTGCGATACCCCGACGACTTAAAATCAATTAGGCAATTCTACCACATTTTTTTCTTCCAATAAGCGAGACCTACGTGTTTCACAAATCTTGACATTGATAGAGACGATACAGCAACTTTTTACAAAAAAGAAAATCGATCCTGTGGTTACAAAATAATAATTTCCCATATTTTGCTGGTTTGTCGTTGATTATCCATTGAATACTGACAGTCAGGCTTTCGGAGTCAGATTCCTATCTTTCATATTTGTCGCTAGAGAAACTCGAAAAAGAAAACAATTAAAATGTTTTCAAAAACAATTGTCAAAACTACAAGACTCCGATCCCAGTTATCGGCAGTCAGCAAATTCCAACGGGGAGAATAAAATCTTACTAATCCATAACTTAACTGGTGATTACGTCAAGCATTCTAGGCTACTATACATAATTTACTGTCCTTCAAATGATTTGACGTATGGGACGTATCGATTATTGATAATGCGTATTTACGTATATAATATAGCCTACATGTAGGTTCAACTGTAGGATATAAGATTCTATCTATAAGCTACTGTATTTTCTCCAGTGCTTCATTGAGCAGTCTGTGATGAATAGCCAATGAAAAATGATAACGAATTCGATTAATACGACATGAATGATACAGAGGCCACATGATTAGATTACCTTAATTACCATGCTAAAATGATAATAGCTTATATTTTTGTAAGTAAGTTGGAGGACACAGTTTGCAAACGAATCTGACGAACACGAAGTTCGTCATTTCAAATTTCAATTACTACATTGTCACTCAGATGAAACTGAAAAGTAATGTAAGTTCAGGATGAAAACATGCTATAAAGTGAAGTTAAAATTTGATGCTCAAAGTCGTTTCTTCTTAAGCCCATGGCGCACGCGCAATAGGTCATTTAATATGATAATGTCTGTCAATTATTCACTTTGCTGGGACTACTTCTTGGGATGATTGAGAGTAAATTGATCTGTACAGCATGTGATATACATGCATAAATTACAACTATAATATGGAAGATGTTGAGGACATTCAAATTGCTCGTGACCCAGTCATGTAAAAATGTTATTTACATAAATGACATTTTTAATAGTTACTTAACTTTAGAGCCAAAATGGTGAGTTGAGAGGACTGGAGAACTTTTGGATACCGGAGTCGGAGTCCTATCAAAATTTTAAGTCTCCGAAACCCTGCTGACAGTACAGGAAAAACGTTGTCACAGAGACCGCAATTGAATGCATCAGAATAAACAAAATTTTTGACCGATCAATATATACGCAAAAATGCGAATTATCGGATAGGGCTATCGATAACGCAAATTATCAAGCACATGCGCAAGTCGGTTGTTTTCATTTTTCCAACCATGTGTATTTTAAGATACTCGTTTTTCCTGTAAAAGTAGTTGTAAAATCAGGCCTCTTTTCGACGTGAAACTGTTTAGCTCTTATGAAACTATTATCCTCCATGTTAGAAAAGTGCGAAGTGAGATACATAATTGAATGAATACTGCACAGTTTAAAGCCTTGTCATCACTGAATTTAGAGCACGGATATTTAGTATTTTATTTATTGAATAAGAAGTCAACAGAATGCTGGTGTCCTCACAACATCTCCAGCGATTCGAAAGAGATCCATCATTTCTGAATCGGATCGTTGCAGCAGACGAGTCTTGAGCTCCGCAACTCAAGCGCCAGTCAGATGATTTTGCGACTTTACGCTTTTTTCATGTATACGTAGGTTTTCTAATGGTCACTCTATAACGTTTTCGAATTCTTCATTCAAAATAAACAATTTGATTTGACTTAAATTCCAATACATGTACATTCCTTTATATTATGTTGTACGCATAATATGTTATAGGCCAAGTTCTATATAGTTGTAGTAGATTTTTGGTCAGAAAAACTTTTTACTTGGAAAATTTCAGGTAAATATTCTTTATTG
The DNA here is from genome assembly GCA_907163375.1 of Prostheceraeus crozeri. Lineage (NCBI taxonomy): Eukaryota > Metazoa > Platyhelminthes > Polycladida > Euryleptidae > Prostheceraeus > Prostheceraeus crozeri. The sequence continues at coordinate 28,536 of CAJQUW010007134.1, forward strand.
TCCAAGCAGACGATCTCTTAAATATCTATACCGGTCAAAGAGATTAAGCTTAATCAAAACCAAAAACTCTCCCGAAGTATTTCATGCCAGAAAAAGTTTCAAATTACATAAAAACTTCGATTAATTTATTTAGTTATAATTAACTTTTTCTGACATAAAATACTACGAGGGAGTTCTTGGATAAAGTCCTCCCGCCCACGACCCCATCGCCATTATCTATGCAGTCCGTCTATATTTAGAGGAGAAAATATAACGAATGATAAAATTTACCATCATGAACCTCATTATTATGCAACTAAAGGCAATTGCAACAATATAATAATTATTCACATTACAACATTATTTGACAATGCAATAATACTCAGAATAGGTGAGAAAAGCCTAATACACGTTAAAATCGATACAATAGCACCTTAATTATCTTTATGCCGATGAATTTGTTGTCGCAATCTCACCCACCAACCAGTAAACATGGAGTAATAGGAAATCATGCTTCTACCATAACGCCGCAAAACTTAGATTTTTAAAGCTTATTATAATTGAAAAATTGTAATATCAATGGCATTATAATTGTATGCATGTAATAGCCTGTAATTCTAATACTAATAGTAGCCAAAGCCAAGAATTAGTTTTGATAGTACCGCAGCCATGGCTAATATTCGAAGAGAATACGGTACACTTCATAGGCTATAAAGAATATGAGGAAATTTCATGTAATTTTGCTAGTTTTTACAAATCTATAAAATCACAAAGCACTGCTAAGAGAAAAATTGAATTGCTGACATGGGAATTCTTTGAGAAAAGATGATGTAGCACATGTTTTGGGCCTTTAACACTCTCATCAAATGACTTTTACTTGACGCATTTCCAGTTTGACTTAGAGACTCCATAAAAATTGGATTACGCTTACTTTTATATGTGACTTTCAACTCTTAATTTGATGTGCTCTATGTAATGCATGATTTTCATTATAAGAATTATTATCTATTTTTTATTTTTGTAAATGAAATGATTGTCATGCGCGTTCCGCTATAGTATGCCAATAAAGAAAGTATTCTTCTCCTTCTTATTATTTTTAGTCCAACAAGAATAAGAAGTGGAAAGTAGGCAAAAATGCGTACATGATATTAATATCAAGATTTAATGTGTTTGAAGCCAGGTTCCAACATTGGAATGTTGACGGTTAAAGTGTCAATGAAGAGATTATTGAAGTTAATAAAACTTCCATGGACAAAAAATAACACAGCTATTTTTCAGACTTACCGTGATTTTCAGACTTACCGTGACTTACCGTTCTTCTGACCTCGGAATGATTTCTTGAGAATCGTAACTGCTTGCGGCTGTCAAATTTTCCTGAGAATTACCAGGAGTTGAACTTGTTGCTCCGAAGGCGTCTTTCGGTCGGACAGGACTTCTTTCTCTAATTTGAGGACTCCTTCCTGCACAATAGCTCGTTCGGGTTGACGATACTCTCTCCAAGAGAGAACTACTTTGTTTCGTTTCAGGCCTAATTCTCTTTGATGACTTCTTTTCTGTGTTCAAATCTGTGAAGCAACAAAAACGGGTACTGGTACTTAAAACACTAAGTTAGATTACTTTACTGTATATTAAAAGAGCTTGTATAAACCTATGTATATTCGTCTAACCCTCAACAGAAGAGGAAGTCTCCTTTTCAGCTAGGCAATTTAAATGAACACTATCATTAGATAAAAAATGCGCTTGCTGTTCACATTACCTTTACCAGTTTCCCTCATTATCGATGACTTAAGTTCCTGAAGTCTTATTTGACCACTGATTTCCTTGATTCTATCACATTCGGACTCTGATGTTCCTCGACGATGCTCTACGTATGCATCAGCCCCTGCGTAGCTGTTGAATCGTCCTTTCACTTTTCCAGGTAACTGAATCCAATTTGATTTATTTGGATCGGAATGTGACCTTATCAAAGACGCCACACGTCTGAAAATCAGATTAAATAAAGTCATTATTAATAATCGTTTTATTCGACAAATTTACTTAATAGTCTACCCACGTAATTTATGTACGTGGATGGATCATGTAGTTACTCGAAATGAGAAAAAAAGTCGAAAAAGTCCTTCTTTAAAATGATATTTATACAATCTCTTTTAATTTGAAGTTTTGGTTTCTTTTTATTTACTGAAGACACATCCGTAACTCTACATTTCTCAATTTTTTAGCATGTCGATTTCATATATCTATACGACAACCAGCTCGTCTTATTCCGACAGCTTTTGACCGCCATGCTGCTGCATGTTTATGACATGGCTTGACATTAAACTCACTACTCGTTATGTAGACCTTGTATCCGTTACCATAGAACCGCAACTGCAATCCCATGATAGATTTTTATAATCCTTATATCCTCAGGATTATGACAGTTTCTGGATTGAATATCTTGTACACACGAAACACTTATCTGTGCCACAGCCAGAAAATAATATGAAATGCAACCTGCACTAATCTACCGCACAGGTATTCGAAACTTCTGAAGCCAGTAGAAAGTTCCGCCAAAACGACTAGTAGGGGTGCAGAAAACCATGAACAAATAAGGTTAAGAGATACGAATAGTAAGGCAGACAAAAATATTCGAATTATCTAATCAGTAGGCTACCAATATAAGCTATGCAATTGGTCAATCGGTAATACTTACTCTTCATCGATCCATCCCGAATCAGGCCAATAACATTTGCTTTCATTAACCTATGTATCAGGAATAACAAAATATCTTTTAGGACGCTCTTCAAAAAATCGAACACTACGAACTGTTTCTGTAAGAGTAAATGGGTTTGATAATATAACATAAATTATCAGAAAGTATTGAAAAATACCTTGGGCAGTGACTGGCCAGCAATATCCCACTTGGGGACAGGGGATACAATTGTTCGTTTCTGAGATGTCATCCTGTAAAATGACAGAAAGTGTCCATCCTAATATAGAGATTCACTTTCATCATGTAACATAGATATGAACACAGCAGTATTTGGTTGCTCTAATTCTTCCATCAAATTGAGATCGACTTTCATTGCTCGTCTTTTCGATATAAGTAGACCTAGATCCATCGATACATAGGTAAATTGGTTCAAATTAACTGATAGGCAACCGATTATATCTGTTGGACAAGGCTTACTAATGTACGACGTCCCACGAAATTGTCGAACGATAATCGAATCAGAATGAATCTCGATAACTTCGAAACATAGTTGATTAGCGATGTCCACATAGCAGTTATTAGGGTAGGACGAACAAATTTTTTTCTCTTTACTAGGTATAATTGAAATTTCCTGCTTCTCGTACACGTACTTCACAGCGGAAACAATTGGATTTCGGGGAGAACGGACGGAGCGCTTCAAAGAGCCTAGAAAATTTTCGAAGCAGTAGGCCGAGATAGAATCAAGACTACCATGAACACGTCCCACTCGTGTTAAATGTAGTAAACAGTGAATGTTATATACCATAAAAGAGTTGCCATAAAGCCTCTTCGCCTGTTCACAAAACGAAATGAGTAAGTTGCAAGCTCTTTCCGACTCAGAAAATACGGTTCTGCAATCTACTAATAAACAACAAGCTATACTGAGAGTGCACAAATGAACACAATGAGCATCTGATGCCATTAACCCCTTGAATATCAAGCGTGATGTGTAGAGTAAAATCTGGCGAAGCTCGGTTGCTTTGAAACGCAAAAGGTCTGTCATTGACCTAGGTCTCCTGGAAAAACAATTCGGAACGCATTTCCTTAAAGCTAATAATCGTGAGTTCAATATTTCAATATTAGATGCAGACATCCGACAAGAGCGCCTGCGGTCATTTCCATCTGGAGGAAGAATGCTCCAATTAATCAACTTTAGAATTGTACCAGTGCCTTGATGCATGAAATCTATCGGAAATGAATCTATCATATCGCATGATGTTAACTCAAAAGGTGAATGGATCTTGTGGTGTTGTTCCTATGTGCGACTTCGAAAACTTTGATTAGTACGTTCAACTAATCCATCTGTCTTCAACCAAGTCATTCTTTTCCCGTCATAATCCGCTTTAGTCTTACAAAAGTCGCAGCCATAATAAGCGTGAAAGGACTTCGTTCCCTTTACCATGCTTCTTGCAGGAGCATCACAAATATGGGCACTTACATTAAACTTGTAGCTACTTCCATTGAACATGAAACCTTCTGAAGTGCTCACCTTTGCTCACCTTTACCGGCCACCAATCCCAAATTCCTCCAGGGTGGGCCGTATCGTCCTCTTCCATTTTACTCGATCGAGGGCCAGATTATGGGTTATGCCTTTTCTCTCCAGATCTTTTTGTATGACCCTTTTCCATGATAGGGGTGGACGACCTCTTCTTCGTCTGCCAGATATCGGTTGGTGCAGTGCTGTTTGGGTTATATGATCGTCCGGTCTTCTTCTGACGTGTCCGCACCATGCAAGCCGCTTGTACTCCATGAATCTATCGATGGATGGGATCCTCATCTTGCGTCGAATCTCTTCATTCTTAACTCGGTCCCGCAGGTTAAACCTTGACATCGCCTGAGCATCTTCATTTCCGTCACCATCAGCCTTTGCGTATCTTTCTTCCTTGGTGTCCAACACTCTCCTCCATAGGTCATTGCCGGTCGTATCATAGCCTGGTAGATCTTTGATTTTAGCAGCAACCTTCTGAAGTGAGCTTAATTATTTCTGCAACATAATCACTCTGAAATTCTAAGTCATGTGGCTTGTCTGCACCAAACGTCAAAGCAATACAAAATACATTACTGGGGTTCAAATTAGTTATCTTGCCTAATATCGGCCAGAACGATTGACTGGAGCTCTTAAAGAGAGGGAGACCATCTATATTATCAATGACAGTTACTTCATTAATCTTAGACAATTGTGCCTCAGAGTAATGTTTCAATGCTACTTTAACCTGAGAAAGTAAGCCAAAGTAGTAATATTTCATTCCGGAAACATTTTTTATACGACCCTTGAAATCATCTCTTTGCTGTGTTAACGTGCGATGATCGACTGGTAGAGGTCCAACACCATGTCGTCTTAGGTCTGCTAAAACCCTGTTTGCTTTATAGCGATTCATTCGTGTTTCAATAACAGTAGCCTTCAAATCATCCCATCAAGTTTTCTCTTTTAACTGTTCTTCATCAGAAGACGAATGATAACTGGAAGAATTGGAAGTGGTGGAGTCATGAAGCACTCTTATATTCCTTCCACTAAGAGCTTCATTTTCTCTTGTATTGGTGTCTGTGCTGGAAGAACTGGAACTTGTACTGCCATCCACCTTCGACGTCAAACTTTCACCATCTCTTCCATGAGCTTCATTTTCTAGCATATCGTCAGAAATCGAAATTGACGATGGCGATGACATAGAAGAGGTCTCTATTCTAGTAAAACTGGTTTCATTTAAATTCTTAACTTTAACACGTTCATTATATCTCAAACGTGACGCCCGACGTTTTAGTTTCTTTCTTGCTTCAAAACTGAGTCCATCTTCGGAATCAGAGGAATTCATCCTATTGTAACTGAAAAACAATTATAAAACAATATAAATCAACTGATATCAATTATAATTGATGTATTTATTGTTCATTGTATACGTAGTTATGAATCAATAAATCAGCAAACAACAAAATTATAACTTATAAAATATGACATCTAGTTCCTTGATACCTACAGTACCGGTATCCAATAGTAAGGTCGGTACTAACGCAATAGTCGGTACCCAAAATGACCCCAAACGCAATAGTAAGTTCCCGTCATTTTTATATTGAGCTTACCAGACTATAAGTTCGATTTTGATTAGATAATGTTTTACCAGCAAACGTGTTTTAACAAGAGATTTCTGATCAAATTAGTTTCTAATACTGACTGACAACTTTTAATTCTGTAAAGATTGTTAAAAATTTAATCAACAAAACGGTAAAAACCAACCTGCTCCGTAATTATTTAGAGGTAACAGGTTACCGATAATTGTTCAGATTCAAAATTCAAAGATACCTATTTAAGCTTGTTTACTTATCGACGGAAAAAACGTGGATGTAATAAGAGTAGTAAAACCCGTATCTCCCCACATATGCCAACTCACCCCACCCCTTCCAACTCATCCCCACCTGATCTCGAATACAAAATTGTAACGTATTTGGATTCTATTGACCGTTTATCAATGAAACTTTGGGGAATGGCTAATTATCGATATTGACACAAATTATCACAATATCTAAAATTCACTTTCATTTATTAAGCTGTGGCGCAGTTTTTACAAAACATATCCCAAATCAGTCTCTCCTATAGGGGACGATTGCGTTAGTACCGAAGGTCTATCATATAATGAAAACTGCACATACCTTAAAACTTCCATCGTACGAATACTATACACATGGACAACAGCAATTTTCAACCATATTAGACACTCCTTATTTATGGAGGTATGCCTATTAGTCAATTTAAGTTGCACCTACGTAGGTGTCCAATGATTCAGTGACTCAAATTCAAAGCACATGAACTTAGGGGTCATTCAAGAGATCTAGACTGGGCTAGTAAAGTACGAGTATGTCTACACTACAGTACAATAAAATACAGTGCGCAAAATCAGACACCAACGACCTTTTTCTGTTTTTCAGGGTATAGTCAAGCAGTATGACCTAATTCTTGAAATTCTAAATATCGAATTTATTGTATTACTAATAATAAATGCCATTTTACTTCTTCCGTGATTAATATTCAACGCTATCTTTTTCCCACAGAATTCGCTATCACATTTTTTATCGTATCGGGTTTCAGAACGGAGTGGTTATTTCCTGAAAATAACGAGCAAATAGCTGGCACTGTTGTCTGGAGGTTATTTTCAAGCTAATGCGATTCGTAGAAAATTCAGTACGGTACATCAAAATAATAATTGTTGTAGATTCTTCAGAGATGCGTTTCTAAATAGTATTTATTTTACCTAATTTACTAATAACTACCTAATAATGCACTTCTTAGTTTCCAAAATCCTAAACTAGGTACATACATGTAACGACCCGAATTGCCTCGCAAAGTGTGGTTCTACGAGATTGCTGTTCTCCGATAATAGCTTATCATTAAAGTGTGCAAATATTCTCAATGCTTTCAGCTAACTACACGCGAGAATTTAACGTGAGAATATCAAAGTGGCCATTGTACCAACTTAGTTGGAACAACAAGCGTGAATTGGCTGGTAATCCAACCTAAAAGTCTATCCGAACGTTTACCATCATAACCATTAGGTCTATGCATTATTTCTGACTAACTGTTTACCACGTAAATTACCTTGACGGTGAATTATACAAATTATAAAGCTAAATAACAAACAATATTCTGTTTGTCTTATTTAGGGTTTTATTGGTATTAGTTGTGTATGATTCATTAATACGCTTGTATACGAGCTACCGGTAACCTAAGTTTATTAATAAATTGGTGATCCGAACCCATGTGGCACAAAATACGGCATTTTGACGCATTGATGTATATTAGGATTAGTCAATAGCCAGTTGACGCAATTACAGATCCAATTACGATGGTGCAACACTCACTGCCTGCCTGAGATATACCTGGCCGTTCAAGTCGGAAACCTGATTAGTAATTTAGACATACATCAAATAAGATTTAATAATGGGTAATTTTATATCAGTAAATAAGTCTGAGAAACCTTTAAAAGACTATGATAAGTAATACAACAAACAAAATCTTATCAAAAGATCGCACGTGGCTCAAGCGCTATGTAGAATTGAAACTTTGTCAAGGGGGTGACCATTTGTTTGAAAGTCGATGAAACATTTTCAAAAATTTTAAACAAAGAGAAGAATTATGGATGGAAAATCAAGTATCTAAGCAATTATGATATTTTTATAATGGAAGACAATCACATACTTTAGTTAAATGTATTGTAGTAAGTACATGTATTGTATTCTGTTCGAGGTGGATGCTCTTAGCAATAGTACCATCTTCTTCCTACATATAATCTGAAGATGTTTGTTCCTACTTATACCTGATGGTGATTATCCCAAAGCCAACTGGAATAAATGGTTTTCTAATGATCAACTACTCTTGTATATCTATAAAGACAGAAATCCAATTCAGCATGCAGATAATTGATTATTTCGTGTACCCATCAAAATAGACATCGGATCGTTATTCTACGACATTGTAGAATTACAATTTTTGAAGTAGAAAATTACAATATTGTTGAGTCCGATGTCTGATATTTAGACTTCAGGAATTAGGTGATGAACCAACAAATCATCTACTTCTATATCTTCTATTGTATCCATCAATGGAGATGAAATGCAGCAGACATATGTATAACGAAACCAAAAAAATCCATATTCTACGAAGGGAACAAAACAGAACTTCTCTAGATGCTATAATACATATCTACAATTATAATACAAAATTCGGTTTTGTGGGCATTATTGTTATATTTTTATTCCAGAATGGTCAACTAAAAACAAAATTATTCGCGACATAAATTCTTTTTTGTTTTAATGCGCCAAATAATTTTTAGCGCGAAGCACCATAATAACTATGAAGAAACAACAAAGCATTCTACAAGCAGTATGTCTTTTGATGTCAGCTACTTTTTCTGTGTTTGAAATTACAAAAGCTGATGAAATGATGAACTGGATAAATTAAGTCACATTCTGGTATTTTTATGGGGATGTATTGAATGGATGAAGTTGCCAGAAAGTATACTTTACTTTAATTGTCAACATATCTGACTGAAAAAGTCAGATAGTCTGATAAAAGTCAGATTGCAACTTGAGCACAATTTTGTTGTCTAAGATAATTAAAAAATTGTCCCACTCGCAAATGCTAAACAAAATTTTGATGTTAAAAATCTCGCACAATCTGACAAATTAATATAAATCCATACTGAATAAATCCAAACATTGACGCAAACATATCGATATCATCAATACAAACAACAACCGGTACAGAATCTTCACTCGTTGCACTAAATTTACTGCATAATTCCAATGCCAAATATAAATCTCATTGACAAATCTTGATAGAGTAAGCACAGTAGAGAAAAATAATTTGACGAAATTCTAATACGTAAATCTAATACATAATTCTAATACATACATTCAATCGGTTAGCATGAGATATTTGCTGGTCGTTCTTCGTCAATGCATCTTGCCTCTACCTGTAAAAAATAACAGCTGCTTTATAGACCTTTGCTCTATACTGTCTAGATCGAGCAATTTACAAAGTTAAGTTCAAAGGTTAGATCCGTTTCTTCTTCGAGGATTACATACGGAACCAATGTGTACACAGGAGCTAGATTTAATTAATATAACACACATTTTAGAATAATAGTTAGCTAGTTTATAATCATTATCAAACCAAATTAATAACAATTTTTTGTGTTTTAAGTCCGTTTCTTTTCCGCGGACGTCATCTGGAAACAAAGTGTACGGAACAGATTTAATGAATAACAGTATGCAAGTTAATATAGTCAAGTTATCGAATTTCGATTTATATTAATCATCAAGCCAAATTTATGATAATAATAATAATAGACGTATATTTCGAGAAAACCTCAATAATAAAAATCGTGAGGCTAACAGAAGCAAAAAGTCATTTGGTATCAAGTCAATCAAAACAAGAGAAAAAAAACACAAAACTCAAATTAGCAGAAGCCACTATTGTGTATACGAATCATGGTCACGATGAAAGAATTCTCATTTTTGTTTTGCACTTGGGCATGCGGCAAGTTCCGGAATATTGATGGAGATCAGGAGCCATGAAATGCAAAGGGTGATCATCATCCTGTACTAACGCAGTAAATAACTTTGATGCCAAAATGATCCGACGATAATGTAATGGAACGAAGTTTACACACATGCAGCTTGATGATCCATAGATAATTCTGTGGGCTCTCCTTTGAGTAGATTCTAGCTGATTCGCCATAGTTGAACCAATGCCGACAAATAATGGAGCGGAGTACTCGAGTATACTCCTTATACAGTTATTGTATACGGTGGCCAGATCAGTGACATTAAGGAAGGGTTTCAGTCTCCTCAAAACTGATAGACGTGATGATGCTCTCTTTGTTATGCTCTTGACGTTATCGAAATGTTTTTAGAAATTTTAAATCCGATTCTTCTCCGCGGACTTCATACGGAACTGAAGTGTACGGAACAGATTCAGTGAATAACGCACATGGTAGATTAATATTTAAGTATAACTTTTTAATTTGTTTTAATTATCAAAATAGATCAATTCTGAAAATGTTTGGGTTACTGGATATAATACGGATAGTAAACGGAATATGACAATAAAATCGGATTAGAAACGGCTTTCGGAGCAAAGTCCGTTTGATGCATTTTTAGCTCCGGGCTGAGAACGGAATTACTTTGCCCGGTGGGACGTTATCGTGCATAGCATACTGCCGAGAAAAGTCAACATTCTCAAAAAAGATTCAGTTGCTTTCTTGAGAAATTCAAGATCTCGCTGTGCACAACGGATTCACCATCATCCACAACTTTATAATAGAAATGACCAGGATAATTCGCATTATGTACCTTAAGTTCTTATCACTGACTGTTCTCCCTCGAACCGTCGGCCTGACACCAGCAGAATCAACCAAGAATTGGAGGTTTTCTTTTGGTAGTAGGCCTACATCTCTTTGCTAAATCCGTTTCTCATCGATGATGAATGATAATCCTTTGAAGTGACTGCATGCGAGAAAAAATATTCAGGAAGTTGGAAGCCTCTAAAAGTCTCCTCGCTTTGTGTTCATCATTTCGAGCGCGAGGCACCCATCATCACCAAGACATGACTTCTTACCAAGATTTTCTGTGAGCATTCGGCTTACTGATCGTGTGGCCGTGGGAATTCCAGTTATGAGGGTCAGATCATGACAGATTTGGATGTTCTTCGATCAATTCGTTTATCTGGTCCGCACTATCTTCTGAGGATGAAGACAAAGGGTGACCTTTATTACCAACGACAACAAGTTCCATCTTTGAATTCTCTCATTATGTCCTATGTACGACGTAGGCTACTGATGTTCCAATTAGTAGTAAGAAGATGTTGATGAATCGACGCAGCGGAATAACCATTTCGCTGAAATGTTAGGATGCAAAAACACTGCATTTTGAGTGAGTCACTACACATCACCGCCTGTCATTCCTTCGACTCAACAGTAAACAATTAAAGCAAAATAACAACCCGTGGTGTCGTGACTTAATGAATTTCAAAGTCACATTTTTTATGTTACTATCTACATGTAACAAAGACATACATGCGGATGTCTTTTTGCATGAATCATTTTTCTGAATAGATGTCAGGTATCTATGTCTCCACAAAGAAGTGCAGTAAGCGATGTCTATATTACTATTGGCCCCTTTCGAGTTGCCAAATCGATGTGACCTTGGCAACTCGAAAAGGTAATTAATTGCATAAAAGTGCACTTTCTACATGAACTTCGTCAGGGTCTCTTCGAAATTTTTTGTCGGTCAGAGCTCGATTATTTTGGAAAACCGGTTATTCTAAGTTTGTAAACAAATTAGGAAATTGCAATCGCGTGTAATTTGTGATTTAGTTTTATCCAAAATATTTTGATAAAACCTAACTTTTACATTTCTTTGTTTTACTGCATGGTCATGCACAGGAAAATTTAAAATGTCGAAAGGCACGTGCAAACAGTTAATTTTTTATGTTGATGTCTAAAATGCTTTTCCTATTCTCTTACTCCAATCTCTAGTGTAGTCTGTCTGCTAATGTCCGCTCATCAATTAAAGCTAAATTCAAAGCACGGTGATTATTTATGGAAATATATTCAGGCTAAACAAATCAAAACGAGCTCTCTCTATTAGGTTCGGCTACACGATGTGTGCACGTGAAAGCAAATTAACACTCCTATTTAGCCATTGTTACAAAATGAACAAAAAGATAATTCATTTCTACAAATTATACACATTTGAAAAGGATTTTAAAGGATTTTAGTATGAATAATCCTACAAAAAGAATTCTACCGTTGGAGCATTTGTCGTTTTACGAAAAATTCGATAGCTTTAAGATTTTCGCAACATTATAATTTTCTCCATTTACTGAAATCAGCCTAAAGATCAACGGAGGAAAATTTCAATGGTATAAATTATAAGCATGATGGTTTAATTCGATTGGTAGTTGTCCACCTGATTTCATGTAATCAAAATCAATGCAAGATGATTAAGGTACTCATAATTTTATTGAGGCGATTGCACGATTGCAATTCTTTGAGATAATGTCAAAGCCCAATCCATCGAAGTTTCAACATGCTGGCATTAATAACAGGTTTCAAACGTTTCACTTACTTCAATGTTATCCATATTGGTTCATATATTGGCGCTTTATCCATATTGGCGATTTATTTTACATAATTTAAAAAACTTGATTGAAACATAAAATCATCAAAGTATTGTGAATCACTGTCATCTGCATTGACTTTTAAGCAGAAAAAAGTCGCTCATATGAACGTATTTTCATTATTCGATACACTGGTTCAGTTAATTATTCGACATTTCAGTTCAGTTACAATGCTTGTTTATTGTAGTTGAATAGCTGTCTACTTTGGTCTTCAATACTGGATTAGACCATCAATAATGGATTCCTGAACACTGATCTTTAAGGACAAATGACGACATGCCAAACGTAATTTCTATATGTTTCACTACAAAATGATTAGGCTATAGAATACCGCGGAAGCACTCTCTAATTAACTCTTTGATGACATCAAGAATTAATGAGAATAACTAAAATGAATCTGCATTTTTCGATTAAAAGCTTAGCGCTAACGGACACTATTTGCATTTTGCTCCAACCATTTGTGCGACTTCAAACAACAGAATGTGTTTACACAAAGGGATGCAGGCTATAGCTGGTGATAAAAGTTGACAACATTGGCTTTACCAATAGCCATCTACTAATCATTGACAAGAAGCTGGCAAATTTCGCGTTGCCAATAGCTATCTATTGGCCAGCGACAATGCAATAGCCATCTACTCGCAAACTGCATCTTCGCTAGCTAAGACATCGCTTGCGCGCTCACTAAAAGCCAGCGAATAGTGAGCACTTTTCTCAGCGGGCAATTGGGACATATTTCCAGATCGTGTACTTTAGTACAGTCGTGCAAAAATTGTGGTAAGCAATGACATCGTACCAGCGATTGTTTTTTATCAAATGGATTTCGTAGAAGAGAACGACGTGTCCGAAGATTACGGGATATGGGAGAATCTCAAAGCTGTTGAATCGTTTACGCAAATAATCGACAACACATGGTGTTAACCTCGAATCGATACTGTTTTTTTTGTTTTATTTATCGAACAACAACATATTCACAAATTTAAGTTTGATGCAGATCAACAAATTGTTCACAAAGTAATGAAAACACTTGTTCGGCTCAAGGAGCAACAAAAAATACCCGACACACTCCCGCCATGAGAATTACACGAATTCTCATTACTATTCTATTTTAAGTCTCAGTCATACAAACTTGTCCACAGGTTTCACTACACGGCCAAATCTCGATCGTTGTTCAGGAATTTCTTCAGGATGAGACTCTAGATCGCGTGTAACGTCATCGATTGTCATAACGTCATAACGTGTTCGATTGTTCTTGCCAGAAGAGTTCGATGATTGATCACTGATTTCTTGATGGGAAACATCTTGGATTGCAGGCGTAGGAGTATCAGGATTGTCACGAGTAGGCCTATCAACACGATTTAGCGACAATTCCAACGGAATAAGGCTCTGGATGGCGCGACGTAAAGTCTCAGACTTCGTTTTTACAAGAGCAACACGAGCGCTTGAGTCAGGTCCTGGAAAGAGCTTTATCACAAGGCCTAACGGCCAATTAGGCCAAAACATCTAGTACGTTCGTTGCGTAACATAACCAAATCTCCCAAACTTATTTTACGAATCTCGGAGTCCTTACAACAAACAGAACGAATGAAAGTCAGGTACTCGCGCTTGAATCGATTACAAAAATGCACAAGAAGGGTTTGCTGGTTTCTATAAGCTGAAGGGAGATCAACTCGCGCACAGACAGACAACGGCTCAAATTCGTCATCGCTCGTTTTACCTAACATGAAATGATCAGGGGTCAACGGAAGAGAATCACGGAGGTCATTAGAGACATGAGTTAAAGGACGACTATTTACAACACCTTCAACAACAGTCAAGAGAACCATCATATCACGCTTACTGATCAGTGAATTACCTAGAGTTTTGCGGATCGGTCCATTTATAACGCTCATCAAACGCTCCCAGAATTCTCCATACCACGGAGCCCGTTCAGGAATATTTTTCCACTCGACAGAAGGTTTCGAGAGAGCTAGAATTTCCTTTGCTTTGCGAAATGACTTGGCGTTGTCACTGAGGATCATTCGTGGAACGCCACGACGAGAGAAAAACATATTCAGGGCATTCATGAGTTCACAAGTAGCAAGATCTTCAACGTATTCGAGGTGGACCGCTTTAAAAACAGTATAGGTGAAAAGCAGGATATAGATTTTGACGACAGCATCGTTTTTCTTGACATATAAGGGTCCGGTATAATCAAGTCCACAGCATTCAAATCCTCTATTGCTTGCGTTCACTCGGTATTGAGGAAGAGATGACACGGTAGCATTGTAAGGCTTAAGATGCGCCTTTCTAGAGATGAGACATGTGCGGATGGCAGACTTGATTTTCCTTATCATTCTGAAAAACACGAATCGTTGTCGTAGACGTACAGCAACTGTTTGAACTCCTCCATGAAGTGTCTCATTGTGATAATGCAAAATTAACAGAGTGATTGCGGCATGATCCCCATTCAAAATCAATGGAAACTTGGCATCAGGTTGTAATGAGGAATTTTCTAATCTCGTTTTGCTTCTCAGAAGCCCGTCAAAATCAAGAAACGGTGAAAGACTTTGCAATTTAGATGCGCGAGGCAACGGTTGCCCGAGTTTGATAGCTCTGGATTCAGGGTCCATACTGCTTTGCAAGTCACGGATCCATAGTTTTTCAGCATCGAGCATGTGGCTTCGTACGTCTTTCGAGCTAGTATTTCCATGACGACATAAATCAATAAACCGTAATACACACGCAGTCAACTTGAAGAGACGAGTCCATGAACTGAAACGTGTGACATCGATGATGGAGCTTATTCCACCATTGTGAGAAGTAATAGTTAATTGCATTAATGACACAGAACGAGTTTCGTTTTCCATGCACTGTCGCATGTCACTAGTGAGATCAGTAGGCCTAGCCTTCTTCGATAGAATGTCACAAGGTCCTTTCCACAATAACGTGCTACTTTGTAGTTTCAACATATCACAGCCGCGAGATACTAAATCAGCAGGGTTTTTCTTTGATTCGACGTAAGACCAATTCTCGACCTTCGTGTTTGTCTGAATAATCTTGACTCGGTTACCAACGGATTGTTTCAGGTTGTCAACATCTTGTCTTATCCAAGCAAGCGTGATTTGTGAGTCTGACCAACAAAAAAGCTTCATCAATAGGGTAATTTAGGGCTGTACAAACAGATTTCAGAGGTACCGTACCAACGCACGCTGCCATTAATTCAAGTCTAGGTAAACTAACTCCTTGAATTGGGGCTATCTTTGATTTGGAAACTACAAGGCGAAAATCATGGTCACTTTCGTTAGCAAGGTATATCACTGCGCCATACGCTTTTGTTGAAGCATCACAGAACAAGTGAAGCTTCTGGTTTTCAGCCAGTTGAATATGTCGCGGGATACTCAGGGATTTGATATCGTTCATATCATTTAGCAGATTCTTCCATTCATGGGCTAATCTATCGTCCAGTGCATCATCCCAATCCATATTCTGTTTGAAGACGTTTTGCATGAATATCTTTAAGGTTGTTGTGAACGGAGTTATAAGTCCAAGGGGTCATATATCGAGGCTATTGTCTGTAGAACGTTTCTCTTTGTAACGGAAGAAGAATTTGACACTAACCCTGGCTCACCCGAATAGTATCTTCCCTTCGATTGTAGCTAAGTCCCAAGACCTTTACTTCGTCATGCTCTACCTCGTTCAGCCAGTCGACGTTGGATACCCATTTCCTCAAATCCATAGCACATGACTTGAACAGCTCGTTTGACTCTTCTTTGACTAGCTTCGCAGTGGTTTCATCCTTGACACTCAAAACGAGGTCATCAACATAGAAGTTAGAGAAAACCTTATTAATGGTGGATCGATTCACGCTAGCTTCACGGAGGTGCTTTTGTATGATGGCTTGATGCAGAAACGGTGACGATGTCAGCCCGAAAGGCAACCTGGTCCAGCGATACTCTTGGATTTCAGTGGTCTTTTGTGGACAGCTAGTATCATCCTTGATCCATAGAAAACGGAGAGCGTCTCTATCTTCTTTTAGAATAGCAATTTGCAGGAACGCCTTCTCGATGTCAGCAATCAATGTTACAGGATAGGCTCTCATTCTAATCAGGTTGTCGAACAGTTCAGGAAGCAAGTTCGGTCCGGATAATAGCATGTCATTTAACGAAAGTCCTTTCGCATCGCGAGCGGAGGCATCAAATACAGGACGAACCTTAGTAGTTGACTTCTCTAATTTCACTACAGGACGGTGAGGCAAGTATCGGACTATTTTTCCGTCACGTGATTCGTTGGTCTTTTCGATCATGCCGAGATGAAGATACTCGGACATAACCGACGAATAGGCCTGTAATATTTCAGGTTCCTCACAGAGTTTGCGCAATGTGCTACGTAGACGCCCTAGAACATGTTCTTTGTGTGTCGATACTTCCTCATAATCTTCCTTCCATGGTAGGGCAACTTCATAACGGCTGTTGTCCCGTCTCACGTTCGCTTCAAAATTGTCGAGAGCCTCCAATTCTCCTATACTGTATTTCTCTGATCCCGGTCGCTGTCGTTCGATGCCTAAACTTTCTGTCTCCCAAAACGGGGTGATGTCTGGGTTCGATGTGTGAATGAAATTGCATACAGTTGAATGAGATGCGTTACAAGGGCTGGTACTTGAAAGTCGTCCGTGTACTACGTATCCGAATAGCGTATTCGTCAGACATAATCCTTCAATCTTGAGACTTGCGTTCAAGTCTAGAACGTCGTACATATTGTCGGTTCCAATTATCAGGTCAATTGATTTGTTTGTCGCAGAGAAGTTTTCAGCCATGTTATGGCTTTCTTGGAAATGACTCAGAACATTACTTAAGTCCATACACCTGATTGGCGAGCAAAGTTTTTCGACGACGACACAACGCATCTCTACCGCCTTCTGAAAATCGAATCTACTTCTCACGTTGACGTCAACTGCTGCTGGATAAGCGCTTTGACATGGAATTTAAGTCTCCGAAAGTAGCAATACTTAACACAGTCTATTAATGCGATCATGCACAGCACGATAAAAACTGTCATAAAACATCTGCCATTCTGTGTACTCTCCAGAAAAAATCGGTAAATTAAGTTTGGGGAGATTAATGGTCATGCCACGCTCACCTTTAGGTTCAAGTTTTGTAGCACTACGGTGTCCAGCGTCGTGATCTATGAGTATCTTGGCCTTCGTGATCGCGAATTTTACTTCGTCTTCCCAATTGTTATATTCCTCTATCAATTTCACGAGATCATCACCGTCTTCCTCAGAAACTGCCGATTCGATTTCGTTCTCGATTTCATCTATTCGACGTTCAGTTTCGAGGACTCTTTCAACGACTGATTGCAACATCTCGAGGTCTGGGTTCGTACCAAACATCAAGTCTTCAAGGCTATTTGGGAGTTTCCTTAGTACGCCCCGATATGCAGTTCTAGTCTTTCTCAACTTTTCCATCTTAATTTGTGGGTTCTATCGTTAGTTTCCCGGCCGACGCACCAATTTGTTGAATCGTTTACGCGAAGAATCGAAAACACATGGTGTTAACCTCGTATCAAAACTGTTTTTTTTTTCGTTTTTTTATCGAACAACAGCATATTCACAAATTTAAGTTTGATGCAGATCAACAAATTGTTCACAAAGTAATGAAAACACTTGTTCGGCTCAAGCAGCAACAAAAAATACCTGACAAAGCATTGAGCATTGGGACAGTGATTCATCATGTGAATCAATACCTGAATCAAACGCTGAACAGAAGCTCAGTGACGTAAACATTATTACATCACCCGTGGTACATGGGATGACTATTCATGATGTGTCAACGACGGGTAAGGAGAAAAGAAGACAGAGGTTTTTCAAAACAAAAAAGTTATTCAAAACAAACACATGAGAATGAAAAATATGAGGAGCCGAGAATATCCCAAGGACATTGTTCAATTATCTGATTATATTGAAGGAAAAATGAAAAGGAAACCACATAAAACAGAAAAAGTTATATCAAAAAGTAACCTGAAAAAAGCTGCAAACAAACCGATAATACGTGGACTTTGCGAAAATGAAGAAATCAAAATCTTTTGTGATGCTGGTGCTGAAATAAATGTAGTTGATTTTAAATTTGTGGAGAGTATGAAGTTGAAAAATAAGTCTATCAAAATTCATCATACAAGAAATAAGGTCATGCGTTGTGCAAACAATTCATGTATGAATGTGATCGGTTGGGTTCGACTCAATATCAAATTGGGTATTCGGTAAAATGTTGTAGATTCTGGGTAGTATCAAATCTATTTCCAAAAATTATATTGAGTATAAGATCGATGAAAGAGATGGATATGTGTATTGACATACCAAATGACTGTATCAAAATACAAGACAGTGTTGTGCCTTTTGTATCAAAAGTAAAACCTCATTCGGATAACGGCAAAGACAATTTGGGAAAGTAGAGCGTGTCTGTCCTGAGAGTCGCGGTCAGACTGCAGAATATTTGAAGACTCAGTATGTTGGAAGCAAGAGTGTTGAAGTTAAAGTCAGATGTTATGACATTTTAAAGTTCGGGAAGTCAGGTGAATACTTCATCCGAGAATACGGAGATGGTGATGTGTTATCACATGAATCAAGTATAAGCCAATATGCTCAAATATGAGTAATGAAGATTTTTACCTATCTGGTTCTGGTTTAGTGTGCATGGATGAAAAGAAATGCATACCTATTCGTATTTGGACATTTAAGGATTACTAAAACTCAAGAAAGGCACTATTAATTGGAAATCTTTGTTCAGTTCAATGGAAGGAAATTGTTGGAAATGTGAAAACTACCAAAATGAATTCATGTGATCATCGATGGTAATCAATACGTTCTTAACTTGAAAACAATTTATCGGAAATGTGTGATAAAGATAATGAAAAAATGGAACAATTACTTAAAAAATTTGTGGATATATACATGTACAGGCTGTTTCATAATTACCTGCCAAATTTTGTGAAATTTTTTAAATCGATCTAATAACGATTGAGCTCAGTAGTAAATGATAAAATAACACATTCATAGCAAAACATATATTTACAAATGCTCAAAATGACAACCGTCAGCATTTACACATGCATTCGGTATGTTGCTTGCATCCTTAATTGTGTTCTCTCGCAAAGCAGTTATCGCGGTCGATCTAGTGCCATAAACCCTTTCTCTAAGGTAACCCCAGAAGAAGAAGTCCATTGGGGTTAAGGCGGGCGATCGAGGAGGCCAATCAATTGATCCACGACGGCCAAACCATCTCTTTGGAAAGGAGTTGTCCAGAAAGCTCCTGACATCCCGCTGACAAATGATCGGGAACACCATCTTGCTGCCAAAAGCAAGTGTTAAGATTAACAAATTGCGGCAACAATGGTAACAACATCCTGCAAGTGTCAGGTATGAATGTCAGGAAAAATAAAGGAATTCATGGGAAAATAAAGGGCCAATAACACCGTTCGAACAGATTTCTGCCAACACCATGACTTTTTGAGCTTATATTTCATGTTCGCACAGCATGAGAAAGTTGGGATCATCCCGACATTGGCTGTTGAAAAGTTCACAAAACTGCAGTCTTCGATCCATTTCAACTTTCATTAATTCATCGCTCAGCACTCATTCTGCAAACAGACTTGCTTGGACTTGCAGTAATTGCAACTGCAAGGAGATCTTGGTTCTCTTCTGTCAACACTGAAACAGGTCTTCCAGCACCAGCATGTCCAACGGATCCGGTAGCTTCGAATTTCGCGATGATGGATTTTACTGTGCGAGGATGACTTGAGCAAAGATTCTTTGTTGCAAATATTCACTGAAGTCTCGTTGAGTTTTACGGATGCTACCACCTGTTGCATAGTAGAGCTAAACAACAATGATGCGCTCATTTATGCTCAAGTGATGATCTCTTCGCGATCGGTTGGACATTTCTGATGCGACAGCAGTGAACCACAAATGATATTAGCATGAATTGTAAGTGTTGATCACAAGTCATCAAATAATCGATCGTTCATGGAACAAGGCAATGATTTGTCATTAGTCATTACATCTCTCACCAGCTGACGGTTCTATTTCATATCATCAATCACTGCACTGCATTCAGTGAAACAAATAACTGTGTCATAAGTTGGAAATTCCTCTTACACCGATATTAGGCAGGTAAATATGAAACACCCTGTATTTAGTACGTCTAAAAGTGATATTGGGTTAACGGAAATTGTTTCTCATGTGATCGACACTGGAGATTCCTTACCGATAAATGTTAGAAGAACAAGAATACCTACAGGATTGAAAGCCAAGGTAGATGAAGTGATTGATGATTTTGAGAAGAGAGGAATTATACGAGAAAGCAATTCGCCGTGGAATGCTCCTTTGGTTGTGGTGCCTAAGAAAGATGGAAATATAAGATTGACAGTAGATTACAGGTAATTAAATGCCATTACACCTGTTAGTTACACCATTAGACCTGTTTTTCCCATTCCTGATGTGACAGAATTATTGGATCGGTTCTGCCTATTTCTCTACTCTTGATTTCAGTTCTGGATATTACAACGTACCGATGAATCCTAATGATATTGAAAAGACTGCGTTTAGTACAAGCAAAAATCACTATGAATTTCTTCGTATGCCCATGGAACTTTCTACATCTCCTGGAACGTTTCAAAAATTAATTCACAGACTATTTCATGCCGAAAATTGGCAACAGTGTGTGATTTACTTAGATGATATTCTTGCATTTTCAAAGACCATTGACGAACAATTTGAACGATTGGAAGTAATACTTTCTAAAATACGTGAAGCTGGTCTCAAACGTGCCCCGGAGAAGTGCCAATTTTTAAAACAAATGTATCATATTTGGGACATACTATATCAAAGGAAGGAGTGCAAACTGACTGTAAAAAATTGACAAAATTGTTAGCTGGCCTCAACCAATTACAGAAGAAGACTTACGCTCTTTTCTTGGTTTGTGTGGATTTTATAGACGATTGATAAATGATTATGCGAAGTTAATTAATCCACTGGAAAAGTTATGTTGTAATACTTGGAATACGAAAACAAAGTAGAAAACTGAATTATCATTTGAAAGTTTACACAAAGAGGCACTTATAACACTGAAACAAAAACTGTCAAGTTCTCCAATACTAGCATTCCCAACGAGACACGACAAATTTATTTTAGACTGTGACAACTCACATGATAGCATAGGAGCAGTTTTGGCTCAGATTCAGGAAGGAGAAGAAAAAGTTATTGCATATGCATCAAAAAAGCTTACACAAACGCAACGACAGTATTGTATCACAAGAAAGAAACTTCATGCCGTGTATCATTTTGTGATGTATTTTAAGCATTACTTGTTGGGAGGACAATTTGTGGTTCGTACCGATCATCGCGCACTATGTTGGATGTTAAAATGGAAGTCGCCGAATACCAGCCAATATTGCAAATGGAAACAGGAATTGGAAGTATTTGACATGGAGGTCAGATACAGAAAAGGAGTTGACCATGGAATGCAGATGTATTATCAAAATTACCGGACAGCGGGCAATGCGAATTACGACATAATGATCCAAAAAAATATGAAGAATGTCAAAAATTTGAACGAAAGTAAAATGGTAGAGCTACATTGTAGAAATATGATATCATTAAACTGCGAAGTAAGACAAGAAAAAGATCTGAATTTGAATATTATAATTGATTTATTGAAAAGAAAGAAGGTCAATGAAGAAGATCTCAAGGAATTGCAACATGCCCAGGAAGAAGCAAAGCTTTGTGGAAGAAAAGGAAAGACTTACGATTTCGAGGAGGACTGCTGTATTACTGCGTCAATGACAATTACGTTAAAAATCGTCTAATTACGTTAAAGTCGTTAATTTTCGTTAATTCCGCGCATATTGGAGTATCGAGAACGAGTGGTTTATTAAAAGAAAATTATTATTGGAAAAACATGGAATTGGATGTGCGAATAGTGATCGCGGAGTGTAAGCATTGTGCTTTACGGAAAAACGTATCCAGAAAAAAAACATTGTGAAGGTGACTTAACATCAGGGTATGCTTTCGATAGAATATCTATCGATGTAACGGGTCCATTACCGCCTTGAGAAAATAGAGAACGGTATATTTTGGGAGTCATCGATAATTTTCTCAATTTGCAGCGTTAATACCATTACGTCTGGCCAATGGGAAAGAAGTTGCAAAGGCATCGGTAAGATTTTGGATATTAATTTTTGGAGCACCGAGAGCCATTCAATCTGATAGAGGTACTGAGTTCGAAAATGACTTGTGACATCGATTTGTAAGTTATTGGGTATCAAGAAAACAAAATCTGCTCCGTATTTTCCAAAGGGAAATTCTATGGTAGAACGCCTGTTCAGAACGGCCAAAGATCTTATATACGCTACCACCTCTAGCTCAGGGAAGAAAATGACAGATGTACTACCGTTGGTGGAAAGAGCATTAAGATGCACGAAACAAAGAACAACTGATTTTACTCCATTTGAAATATTGTTTGGTAGAAAAATGAACCCATTTCTACTATCAAATGATAACGGCCTCGAACTGTCAGTACATGAATACATACATGATATGCAAAATGTGACGAATTCGATTCAAAAACAAATCAGCAAAAAATTCAGGAAAAATGAAAACTTTGATACAGTCCGACCATTTGTTGTTGGAGATAAAGTTATGGCGGAAATTTTTTTTAAAGCGGAAAGATTTAGAAAAAGGGATTTATGATGAACCGTACATTGTGATCAAGTGCTTGGGAAAATGGACGTATCGATTACAACATTGTGTGACTAAAGGAGTGATAGACCGTAACTATTATCACCTAAAGCCAGGAAATTGTATAGCTTCTTCAGTTGTTAACTGGAATACTGAAATTGAATCAGTATCTAGACGACGTGTTGCCATCGAGAATACAAATAACTTTGAGACAAGAAGGTATCCAAGCAGACAATGGACGAGGACTGATCGATACGGATTTCCCTGACTATATTGCGATTTTTTTGAACTCGCGGTGGAATTTTTTTTGCAAGGGGGGAAGTGTTGTATGAAAAAATGGGGAAAAAATAAGTTAAATGGGTTGATGTATGAACTATGTTAAATGATATCATACCACATTCCATGTAATCGGGGATATGTTCATAAGACGTTGCTAAGTTATCATGTATATCTATGTTTCCTGATATGCTTATGTAAATTCAAACATAGCCTTCTGGTCACAAATAAATTATATGGTTAACTACAATGACGACACCTCCTACATGTAGAAAGTGCAAATGTTTGCAATTACATGTAATTACCTTTTCGAGTTGCCAAGGTCACATTGATTTGGCAACTCGAAAGGGGCCAATAGTAATATAGACATCGCTTGCTGCACTTCTTTGTGGAGACATAGATACCTGACATCTATTCATAAAAATGATTCACATCGATCTGGCAACTCGAGAAGGGCCATTGAAAAAGCTCTCTATGATTAATTTCTAAGTTGAAAACAAAAAAGCAGTTTTTTTCTGGTGACCCCTATATAAACAAACACACATGTTCGAAACCTACTGATTAAGGCAATCTTTGGAAAAATGTCTATGAATGGTCACAGAATTTTGCCCAAACTGAATCTGAAATACAAAATGAATTGGTATTTTTGTATACTTAGCAACCTTAGGCGACCGGACAGAGACACTTTTGGGCTGGCAAATCTCCAACAGCATCACTAACCCATTAAACCATTTTAACCATTTAACCATTAAACTGCTGTTTGCAGCATTCGAAGAACGAATATCGAAACAATTGACCAACGTAATCAATAAGATCAGTGACATTGAAAAGTCAATGGAGAGCATTCATGCAAACCAGATTCGACTTGACAATGAAATAAACGGTATGAAGGCTGTCATAGTAAATCAGCAGCTATATATTGAAAAGATTGAAGCAGAGAAAAGACGACATAACGTCGTGATTCATAATGTTCCTGAAGAACGTTTGGAGTTTGAAGAAGAGCAGCTCGATACAGATAAAGAAAAGATTAAATTCCTTTCGACCATAATTAACGATAACGATGCTCATGACCCTATGATCGAAAATGTGACTCGTCTTGGTCGAAAAAAGGAAGGCAGTAAACGACCTCTTCTAGTATGTTTTTGTCGAAAAGCCGATCGCGATGCTTTTCTTTTTGAACAAAAGAAATTACGATTAAGCGAAAGATGTAAAGCTAGTTTTGATTTTCTCTATGTAAATCGTGATTCGACTTTATTAATGCGCAAAGAAGAAAAACGTCTTCGTGAAAAGTTGAAAACCATGCGCCGAGCGAAAGCTGACAATGACCGTATTTTTATTAAGAATGATAAGCTTTATTTGAATGATGTAGTTATTGATTCCATTGATATCTCTAAACAATTATTTTGACTTTTGTACAAAAGTGAAGTCTTTTCTAATTGTTCATCAGTTTTTTCTCGTTACAAATGTCTGTTATTGAAATACTATAAGTCGTCACTGTCTCATATTTCATCGTACCTTGTCAAGCATAGTAATTTGTTTATATCTGAGATAAGACCTGAATTTCATTCTGGGACTTCTAATTTTGAATCACATATTCCCAAAAAACATTGGCTAGTTCTTTGTAATGCCCAGTCTCTCTTTTACCGATTAGATGAACTTCGTGCTTATGTTTCCACTGTCAAACCAAATTATGTTTGTGTAACAGAAACATGGTTTACACCTGACATTGATGATTCCATGATAAGAATCCAAGGTTTTCTTGCTTTTAGAAATGATCGATATGACAATCATTGTGATATGCGACGCGGAGGTGGAACCATTATTTATGCATCAGTGTCTGTTCGTCCTTCTTTAATTGAGATTCCTGCTCATATAGAAAAGCCTGTTGGTATCGAATCTGTATTTATAAAAGTATTTGATCCTACTATATCATATCTGATGTGTGCATATGTTCCACCTGGTTTAACAATTGATAAAATCGTTCGTTTTAGAATATTTGTGACCGATATGTTTGGACTTTGTTTTAAGATCTACTCTGAAGCCAGTGTTTATGTCTGTGGCGATTTCAATCGTTATGACTTATCGTTTTTAGAACAAGACTTTAATTTGACAAACATTGTTCACTTACCGACTTTCCGTGACGCTTCATTTCGATGTAAAATCATCGCCTTCTTTAGGAAATGCTGTAAACCTACATAAAGTTGTTATAATTTCCAAGAAAAGTGAGCACGATAAATGCGAAGAAAACAATTTTCTGCAAAAAGTTTACGATTTTCGAAAATCCAATGTCAATGCATTTTGTAAACGTATGTCTGAAGTTGAATGACCGATTTTTATCAGTTTACTGACGTTAATAATTGTACTGAGTATTTTTATGATAAATTTTCGATTGCTATGTCAGAAATACCAGTGTCTTTTGTGGAAAACAACAGAAAGAACTAAACCTTGGATAACTCCGCTTGTTATAGATCTAATTAACAAGAGATGGAAAGCTTTTCATGAAGAAAAACTTTATACTGTATAACCACTACAAGAAGAAAGTCAAATCAGAAATTCACAGTGTAAAATTGTTTGGAGTAATCGAATGCGTTCATCGTCAAAGGGTATTTGGTCAATCTGTAAAAGAAATTCGAGGAAAGAACGATGTCATTCGTCCCAACACATATTGTCTTTGCTTTCCAAATGCTGATGTGGGCTGTTGAACATGTTAATACTGGTTTTCTCTCAGAGTTTTTTCATGTATGTACTGACGAGAACCACTTTTGATCATTGTACTATTTCAACAAATGACATAATTTATGTAATCCTGTTACTGTTCTCACTGAACTTGAAAAGTTACGCACTGATAAGTCTAAGGGGGGTGATCATATTCCGCCTATCTATTGAAGTTATCAGTACTGAACTATATGTGAGCCTGTTTCCTTCATTTACAAGCATGTCATTTAGATCTGCCACGGTACCCGATGTTTGGAAACTTTGCTGATGTCTATTTTTCCTTAATACCCAAGTCTCTGCCTGTTTCGAATTGATAACTTACGTCCTATATCCCTGTTGCCTATCCTCAGTTAAAGGCCTTAGAAAAATTGATTTTAAAAAAATACCATGAGCATCTAATGGCTACTTTTGATGAAATCTCAGTTATGGCTTATAGGAGAGAACAGTCTTCAACTGTGTGTGCTTTATTGGCGATTCATGATAGGATTGTTACTTTTCTGGATGATCCTCTGATTAGCGCAGTTAGAATTGTTCTAAACTTTTGATATGAGTCACGCATTTGATTATGTACCTCATGGACATTTTGTTAACGAGAGTAAGCTAACCTGAGTTTTCCTGATTGTCGAGAATTTTCAAATTGGGTCCAGGAATTATCTGTTTAATAGAAAACAACGTGTTAGAATTGGAGATAGATTGAGCGAGCCGGCTGTCATAAATGTATTCCTACGCGGTGTTCCTCAGGGATCAGTCATCGGGCCGCACCTTTTTGCTGTTTTCATGTCAAGTTATTCCTCGTTCGACTCTAGATCATCTGTTTTTAAGTATTGCTGATGATGTTGACAATTGTTAATCCCTGTCTTTAAAGATTCATTTGATGATTTGAGTATTGTAAACAATGAAATTTATCATTTTCAAAATTGGTGTAGTCTGAACCAAATGTCAATCAATCAACGTAAGACAAATGTTTTGAATATTAACACTGTTCGCAACCCTCTTCCACACCATAACCCTTCTCTGAATAATGTAAAGGCCCTGAAGAATTTTTGGGTCTAATTTTTAATGAAACACTAACTTGGACGAATCATTTTTGATTTCATTATTTCGAAGTTGTCCAGTCGCTTGTTCGCTCTACGAGTTTTAAAGCATTGTTTATCTCATGACGAATTGGTTGATATGATATGTTTTCAATGCACGAATATTATTCGATCAGTTTTAGAATATGCTATCTCCTGTTTTTCTGCATCCTGGTAAAGGTTTAGACACTGCGACTTTTAAGATTTTGCAAACGTGCTTTTTACATCATACAAGGAAAGAAATGTGCAACACTGTAAATTTTGTGACATAACGGACATTTTTGAAAGACGGAAGATTTAACGCTATGCGACTTTTCAACTCCATTCCAAGACTGATGATTGCCATGTTCTCCACAAAAAAATTCTGTTACCTTCC
>CAJQUW010007135.1:0-22500 GCA_907163375.1 Prostheceraeus crozeri
GACTTTCTCATACCAAAACATCCAAAACTGCCTTTTCTAACTCCTGAGGCGTTTCTTTCCTGCCATTTTTCCTCTCTAAACCCAGGAAAAATAGGGCCAAACGAGCTTTCCACTGGCATTTTTTCTCACTCCTAGCTTCAAATGAGCTACACAACGACTTTTTACGATCTTACAACCAAAGGTGAAGTCTCGTCAGAGGGGGGGACGTCCTCAAGAAATTTTTCCCTCCTAGTTCGCTGGAAACATCTCTTCCTAACCCAAAATTTGACGTAGACTCTTCCGAATCTGGCCTCACGTTTTCCCATCGAGAGCCTCCTTGATACCGAGAATTCCGACCGTTCTCATCCAAAACACCACAACCTGCCTATTTCCTAACTCTGCCGTTTCAAGAGATTCCTACCCTTCGCCTCACAGGAAATCTCCTCCTTCCTTTTTCCTCTATTCCTTTTGTTTTCTTATTTCCTTTCATTTTAAACTCACTTTGTATTTCATTTATTATCCTCATTCCCTATCTCTCTTCTTTTTATTTTTTTTTTACTTTTTTTTTTTTTTTTCTTTTTTTATTTTTCTTTTTTTTTTTTTTATTTTTTTTTTTTTTTTTTTTTTTTTTTTTTTTTTTCTTTATTTTTTTTTCTTTTTTTTTATTATTTTTTTATTTTTCTTTTTTTTTTTTTATTTTTTTCTTTTTTTTTATTTCTTTTTTTTTTTTATTTTTTATTTTTTTTTTTTTTTTTTTTTTTTTTTTTATTTTTTTTTATTTTTATTTTTTTTCTTTTTATTTATTTTTCTTTTTTTTTTTTATCTTTTCTTATTTTTCTTTTTTTATTTTTTTTTTTTTTTATATTTTACTTTTCTTTATTTCTATTTATTTTTTTTTTTTTTTCTTTATTCCGTTCCTTTACCTTATATTTATTAGTTTTCTTTTTTATCTGTCCTTAACTATTATTATTCTTATCTTCTTTTAATTAATTATTTTCCTTCTTTAATATTTCTTTTCCAAATTGATCATTCTTAAACCATAAGATCGTCTTCCCTCCCCTCTCCCCTTCCTTCCTTCCTTCCTTCCTAACCCAACATTTCACGTAGACTCCGAATCTAAACTCCAATTTCCCATCCGAACCCTCCTTCATGCCGAATTCCGACCTTTCTCATCCCAAAAACCACCAAAACCTACCTTTTCTCACTCTATTCCCACATTCCTACCCTTGCCGCCTTCCTTCCTAGATTCCTACCCTTGCTGGAAAACTCCTTCCTTCCTTCCAGAGGGGGTAGGGAACAGTTTCTTCCTCTCGGACCCATTCCTCCCAACACATCCTTGGCCACCTCCCTTCTTCCTTCCTTCCAGAGGGGGGCTGAGTCGGCATGATGACTCATCGTTGCTCATTTTGTCCTTGCGTCTGGGATGGGATTACTACTCACGTTAATCGTGTGTGATGGCTTCTCCTCTAAAGCGCATATTAGAATCGAAAGTGTACTCATATTTTTTGGAGAAGAATGGGGATTTCCCTGCCTGGTAGACTGAAGAAAAACTGAAGCACACATCAAGAAGATGGGAGGAGCCGAGTCGCATGCATCCAACTTAAAGCGACATTTGATAAACTTTCGTCGAAAATGATTGATAATTGATAAAGCAATGATTACTATAAGTATAGGTTCAGGCAAGCGTTTAATGATCTATGATATAGGCTACCAGTTAATTTTTTAAAAACTAGGCTTCATATGCTTGCTACCCGGAGTCGGAGTCCTATCAACCCCCGGAGTCGGAGTCCTATCAAAATGATAGGACTCCGCATCCCTGCATTGCAACATATCAGGACCTCCAAGGGTGTTGTAGGGCTGCTGTTTGTTTGGTGTTGGGTGGATTGGGCTAAAATGTTGCTTTGCTACTCTGTGTTCCACTCCGCACCTGATGTTTCTGAAGCCAAACTGTCACAAAGTTATGTTATGAAATTTTAATGATGTCAATTATGTTTCTGTGACTACCCCTAGTTAGAAAACATGAGGGGAAATGTTGCCTGCCACGAACGCATTTCTAACTATGTGCCTACATTTATGTCTGCTGATCAGGGCTGTGGAGCCGATGCGTTATCTCATCGGCTCCGGCTCCGGCTCCACGACACTGATGTGAAAGGCTCCGGCTCGGCTCCGGCTCCGACTTCAAATTCAGGTTCTATCTATGCTGGTTATCCTGGATCCGTTGAACGGGTTTTTTGGATAACGGTGTAGCCTTTAGAGGCTTGCTACAATCATCAAATTAGTTTTCATTAACAAGCAACGACTTAAGTTAATAATAAAAATGATAATAGCCTAATATAATGACAAATAACATACTTCTCATATATTTTTGCATGAATTGACTATCTCTGAAAGATAAAATAAAGTTATAGCCAGGATTGGTTAAATTAGATAAAGATCTCCCGCACTGGCTAAATATAAATTGGCCTAGCCTGCAACCAGTCTACTACGAGGCTACATTAAATAAGACCACATGAGTGATGATGATAAATCTAATTAGCCGTCACAGGGGCCGAAGAGTAGTATAAGCTTTTTAACAAAGCTTGAATATGAAACTGGATAGCGTATGCCTCTAAATAGCTTATAGGGCCTGTATCTACTCGAATATGGAAAGGGTATCGGCTATATAGCCAAATACCGTATCAATAAAGATATCAATTGCTTTATTGAACATTAAAGTGTATATAGGCTAGCTTAGGTTGTTATTGTTATTTGTTATTGCCTTTATTCAATAGTC
The DNA here is from genome assembly GCA_907163375.1 of Prostheceraeus crozeri. Lineage (NCBI taxonomy): Eukaryota > Metazoa > Platyhelminthes > Polycladida > Euryleptidae > Prostheceraeus > Prostheceraeus crozeri. The sequence goes on from CAJQUW010007135.1 coordinate 2,753, forward strand.
TGTTGGTCCATGAATAATATGATCGGTGGGTAGCCCACGACTCATCATCTGTAGAAATTGTAATTTAGATAGCCTCATTGCAGTGTAGGCTAGAAATGTACAATTGAAAATTATACTTAAAAAAATTAAAAATATCTAATTTAGGACAAGTTTTGTAATTCTATGCAGCATACTTAATAAGTTAAGGCCTAACTTACATTATATTAATTTCGTATTTTTCATTGTGGCGTAAAGTTGCACTAAATAATTCATCAATGATTCATGTATATTATTATATTCAATTTATGTATAACACATTACCACTATTCCTCTGATGATAGTTAGGCTGATGAAACTGAACTCGGAGTATCACACAGTATGTTGCAAGGTGCTATGCATAATAAAAATTTGACTGCAAGCACCGAGCAGAAATCCCATCTACTTTGCTAGCTTTCGAATGCGCGTGCGGTTCAATGTCACAGACAATAGAAAAGGGAGGTCAAAAGGCGCCTTTATTGAGAGCGTCTCAGTCTTTTTTTATTGTTTACATAAAAGTTACATTACATATAAGTCAGCATGATATCAGCATAAAGTGTTGACAGACGGAAAAAATAATAATGAAAATTCTTGAAATCCACAGGTCTATGACATTTGGGGAAATATTATTACACGATACGGCTCTTGTGCAGTCCTCCCCCCCCATTTTTTCTCTGGTCAAAAGATGCAGCACCATTGGATGTCCGTTTCAGCATCACCGGTTTGAGTGAAGCATTCCGTGCTGTTGTAAAAATCTACGTGGGTAATTGCGATGTCATGGTCGCAAACTTCGTCAGCAAGTCAACATTGTAATTTGCCTTCGGGTTTTTCGCATTGAAATATATATATACCCTTTGAATTTTGAAGTCAAAGGAAATTCATTGTGAATGAGATACCTTTAAAATAATAGGGCGCTACTAGAAGTGGCTGGGTCGCTTATTGCTATAGCCATGTGAGGACTTGTAGTCAGGTCATTCGTGTGAGTGTGAAGAGTTATCCCTCCAATCAAAATTGATCAAATTGAATAATCGATTGTTTTGAAAAATGTAGGTGGGGGACTGCACAAGAGCCTACAATACAATCTAAGGAAATTGGCATTGTCGCAGATGCCAGTGGCTTCTGCCAGTAGCCATACCGATAGATGATAGCCTACATAGTAACCGTATTAGATTTAAGACATTGCGCAAGAAATGTAGCTATATTATCTTTGCTGACTGAACTGGAAATGTGTACATAAATGACTGGCGACTTGTCTCTAGGAATCTACAATCATCTAGTTAGCAGGCATATAACAAGTCTTCAAATTAATGGATTTTGGAGAATACGTTGTCAATATGGAAATTAGTCTTACGAAACATATGCAATAAAAAAATATTACACATGTGTGTAAATATATAATAAATATAATACAAAAGAAGGCGGCAACTGCAAAGAAAGATATCGTGGAGGACAGATCATTGGTATACTTAAAAGACATATCTTTAGATTTCAAATGATTTAATTTTTTTATGATGCCAATTAATAACTTTCAAAATTCTAGATTTATATCAAAGCTCAAACTATCGGAGCCGGAGCCGGAACCTTTGTGATAAATCGGCTCCGGCTCCGACCAAAACCATCGGCTCCTTAAGGCTCCGGCTCCGGCTCGGCTCCGGCTCCACAGCCCTGCTGCTGACATGTGTTGTACATGAACATTGTGGCCTATATCTGCGCATTTCTGATTGCACAAATACAAGCACATTTGCACATTTAAATTTATGCATGTACTGCGCATGCACGATTCATGAGCTTAATCATTATCTTGATTATTTACTGAATCATTTTCGATAGCTTATCATTGATATGCTAAATAAAACAGCAGTATTGACTATTGATGAGCAACTAAAGACGCATAGTAATTATCAAGATCTTGTAAGCAATCGACTACAATACATACATGCAGTTGCGGTACATGCATACACGGAACTATATCGGTCATCAGTGGCATTTCACTTGCACTTACAACTACTTATTATCTTCTAATGAAATTGACAGTGAAGACAGAAATAGACAAACAGGTGACTGTCCCAAATTAGATGTCTGAAATGAGCAAATCGAGAGTTGCCGCAAATTTGTAGCGTCCCAAAATAACAGTTTTAGCAGCATTTATCACAGATAAATCGAAGATGTTTTTGTTCGTGTTCCCTTTGATAGGTGGTCATGTTGCCTCTCATTTCAAAAGAGGTAAGACAGAGAGGTTTCTCTTTATTATTTTGAAAGTGCTACCTGCATTTGGGTAATTATCATTTTCGACAGTGAGCCACATCTGTCAGTTCTAGTGCTACCTACAGTTTTCAATGCACCTTCAATATAGCAAGTACCATCGGCCGAACGATTAGGCGGCTTGTTGACACAGTTCGTGAGGATGTTCCTATTTGACTTCATGACATAAAGCCGTTGTCGACCGGTTCTGATCGACCAGCATCCCGTGCCATCAGTAATGACAGAGGCATTAATAACTTACACGATTTCTGCGGCATCACTAAATATTCCTCAATTTCCGTGGCATTAGTAAAAATTCCGCAATTTCTGCGGCATTAGTGAGAATTCCGCAATTTCGACGAGCCAATAAAAATCGCAATTTCTGCGGCATTAGTGGAAACTCCGCGATTTCCAAAATATCAAATGGAAATTCCTTGATTTCCACGGCATTAATGAAAATTCCTCAATTTCCTCATTTCTGAAAATTGCGCGATTTCTACTGCACTAATAAAAATGCCGCGATTTCCACTGCTCTGATAAAAATAGCGCGGGTAGAGTCTGCGCGAGTCTACCCGTGTCCAAACCTTGGAAATTCGCCGGTCGTGGAAAATATCACTCGTCTTCTTTAGTTATGTTCTTGCAATGTTGAAGACGCGCTGGATCGCTTTGATATTGCCTTCAATCCTCACAATATCTAGCCACTGTCGATTTAAACGATTTTCACCTGATCTGCGTATTCAGAAGGATGTCCTATTCCCATTTTGTCTGTCTTGATGACTTTTGATTTTTATTCTGTAAAGACCATATTTAATAAAGTCATGTCCCATAGTTGTCACTCAGTTCGGTGTCGAACATGAAGCAGAACAGACAAAAGCGCTCCTCGATGAGTTTGCTGGCTTTGTTTCTTTACAAAATATCACATGAACCAAACACACAAAAGTAGCATTGTCAGTATAAACATTATGAAAAGCGTTGGCGAGTTCGTGAATGTCAGCTCATTTATTTACAGCAGTGCTTAACAAAAATATCTGTAAAAGTTCCTGGCGCTTCAAGCGCTCACCCGTCTTCTTCGGAAATCAAAATAAAATCAGCCAAATAGTGCCTGCTTTAAATATTAAATAAATTTCAGTGAATTCAGAAGTTCGTCATTTCCAACTTACGATTAGAGATATGCCTCCGCTAATTGGGTCGAAGCTGAGTCAGAAAACTTTTCTGATAAAGAAGGGTCAAATCTTCAATATCCATCTGATTTCTATTACTGTATATCTACGTTGGATGTGTTCAGAACGAACTTCTGACTTCACCGAATCTTGTTCCTTCATATTTATATATAAGCAGAAATCAGTTGGTTCATTTTATCGTGAATTCCTCAGAAGAGAAGCAAATGCTAGAAACTTCGGGAAATTAGTACATATTCTTTTTATTAAGCACGCGTTGTAAATAAAGGAGTTGAAACTCACGTACTCGCATTATACAAGGCCTCCTGCTTACTGCAATCCTAAGGTAACTGCGACAATAATAAGGTAACTGCGACATAAGGCTGCGATGTGGGTATACAATTCCTCAACGATTTCACAATCTACAAATAAATTCATTCACATCAAGTACTTCATACAAACGAATGGGCGCTTGTAACTAGAGCAGTCTGCATCATAAAGCATTTCTGTCTCACTCGTGCGGACACATTGCTCTTTCGTCTTTGGAGGGTCCGAAGTTCGGTGTTAAGTATTTATTTTCCTTCCTGCCAAAGAAATTCCATTTCGCATCTTTCCATTTGATGCCGGTCCATGCGTACCAATTGCCGACGACAAAATACTTCTTCATTGAATTAAAATCATCTACATTCCTGAAAGTCGTTAATTCCGAGTTCTTACCACGACAGTAGGATTCCGCATATGTCCAAGTTTTGTGATTGTCAATTACCAGAATGCATCGATTCGATGGATGTACTATCCAAGGCTTTTTGCACGGATGGTTTCTGACAATACTCAGCACATCATTGAGGGAACTCCTTATCTTTTTTGTCTCATTCATCAATTCCGTGATCTGATTACGTAATTCATTAACTTGGGATTTAACGTCGCCATGATCATTCCTTAATTTCATCGCTTCATTCCTAAATTCTTCCAGTTGATTTCCTAACTTCTCTGTCATCTGAATATACAATTCTCCCACAATGTTTGACAGCAAAAGAAATCCTTTTTTCATGTCATCCACTTTCTTTAATTTTTGACCAATTTCATTTTTCAAGTTTCTTAAACTAGCTAACAGGTTTTCCATTTCATCCAATGACATTTTCCATTCAGCAGCGAAGCTTGATAATATTTCTCTTTCCTGTTGTATTTTTTCTGGATCGAGGATTCCGCGGGTTTTATTGGTCAGAAGACAAATTGACTCATTGAGGTCTTGAAAATGATCATTGCAATCTGAAAACTATAAACTGAAATTAATAAATGAATTAATGTATAAAAGATATCCATTTGCAGGAGAATCAGATCGTCGACATCGTTGCAGAGGTTCAACTGCTATGCAACTGTAAATGCGCTGCTTATGTATAGCATGTCAAGTGGGGGACACACGGAGCATCCATTTGTCTATTTGACTACAGGTTATATAACTGGGCATTCGAGCTTCACCTTTATAATTGATGCTTACTTCATTCAAAGCATGTTAATTAAGTGTTTTAAACCTTTAGTCTCGCCGCCAAAGCGACTTTGTGCAAGGAAGGACACACAGAATGAATTGCAATTGATGACTATTACAAGCCTGCGAATCTGTCATCACAGAATCCTTTCGAAGTCATATGTAATGAAGTGAAATCAAAAAATAATAAAATCAACCAGACATGCTTCGACTGGTCTTGTCATAGAAATATGCTGTTTATCTGAAGTTTGCTAGAATGGAAATTGACTCAAGGTCGCGGCACATCCGGGGGAACTAAGTTGGGGCATGAAGAACCAATTAAAAGCTTCGATTTACTCATGTGACTGATTCTAACCCAATGATACAGACGTTGGCAGGTGCATCTAAGTGAAAATGCGTGCGATTTATGTGCCGTTATTATGCATTGCAAGAAGCTTAATTTCCATTCTAGAGGTTTTATTGTTGTCAATTTCTATGGGTCTTGTCGAAGGTAACTCAACAAGTGACAATTTACAATCAAACAGTTACAACTCTGATGACCACAGAATTAGACAGGTCGTCTCTTCTTCCGTTTGACTAGAAGGGAAACATAGAAACATGTAACGTAAATGAAATGGCACAATCTGCTGACTAAATACCATAGCAATCGAACAATGAGCAGCCAGTTCAACGTTAAACACGCCAAATTGTGCGAAGCTTCAGTGACTGTTATCAACCGGATCACACAGCAAAGAGACAGACGATGTCAAGTTCTACAGAGACGTTTGTGAACGTTTTTTCATGCGCCTGCTAACTTTTTTAAAGTGATCGGAGGGCCCAACATTATCGAGAAAACTTTTGTGCAATGATCTGAATTCTTCGAATCTGAAGGAGTCGTGGCGATCGGAGCATTATGAAGGAATTCAGAGCAATCCGCAAGCGACGCACGACTATTTTTCCTATCTCTGTAGGGTATCAAAAATTTCTTTTTGCCCACTTATTAAGTTCCTGCATGTGGCATCTGTTTGAATCAGTTTGCACTTCTAGCAAAGTGATACGATTAAACAATCTAATTCTGTGCTGATGACAGATCAATCAACAGATTAGCCGCGGTCTGGTCAATCACACGATTACTAGGGGAAGTGAAGATTGATCACATGATCTTTTTGCTTACACAGATCTGAACAGTCACGTTTAATATACAGTGCCTCAAGCACAGAATTAGACAGATCGTCTCTTCTTCTGTTTGACTAGAAAGGAAACATTGGAACATGCAGCGTTAATGAAATGGCACAATCTGCTGACATAATACCATAGCAATCGAACAATGAGCAGTCAATTCAACGATAAACACGCCAAATTGTGCAAGGTTGAGTGACTGTTATCTACCGGATCATACAGCAAGGAGGCACTTTTTTAGTAATCATCGGAAGGGCCAACATGATCGAGAAAACTTTTGCGCAATGATCTGAATTCTTCGAATCTGAAAGAATCGCCGCGATCGGAGCATTTTGAAGAAATCACAGCAATCCGCAAGTGACGCACGACTATTTTTCCTATCTCTGCAAGGTATCAAAAATTTCTTTTTGCCCACTTATTAAGTTCCTGCATGTGCCATTGCTTTGATTCAGTTTGCACTTCTAGCAATGTGATAGTTAAACAATCTAATTCTGTGGCCTCAAGAATGCGTAAATTTCGATCATTGTAAGCACGACACACTATCTGAAACTTGCTCAAAGGGTCATCAGGAACATTGTCACAGCTGAGCACATGCTCGGTAACGGCAGAGCGAGAAATTCCCGAGCGACCTTCTGAAAACCACTTAGGTATTTGCTCCCTTGATCGAACAGTCAGAGGGCGCGACGTCCTTCCAATATAGGTTGATCCACAACCACAGCGAAAAGAATATATGACAGACGACGTGGCAGTCACTGGCAGACGATCTTTAGGAGAAGCAACGGGACTGCAGTTACTCTTGAACATCAAGACAGGCTTGGTTGCAGGAGAAAGCTTGGCCAGCAATTCATTAAAAGATTTTCGGATGAAAAAACTAGATTTGTCACCGTAGAAAGGCAAATTCACGTCTTTCATTCTTTGATGGTCATAAACAGCTTTCCTTTACACGGTGACAACAGAAACGTTATTGATGCTGGTAACTTTATATCTATCAATGAAATAGTCGGGATAAGAATTAGACTTTAAAATGGCGCGAACAGTGGTGAGCTCTTGGGCTAACAAATCAGCAGAACAAATGCGAAGCGCGCGAATAAGAACGAACAATACCTCTCTCATGTACGGACCAGAAAAAGTGGGTTTACGGTACACTGTTGTACAAAGTTTTCCATTAGACACACGTTGGACAGACACATCAAGAAATGGTAATATGACATGCTCCTCTGTATTCTGTACGCTTTTCCTCTACAACATTTCAAGCAGGCATAAATGTTTCAGTCTGTCATCAATTGCTTGATAAACACACTGTTGATGTTCAGAAAGCTCTGTTTGAGCATATTTGGTCAAATATTCTATGACAAACAATGACATAAAACACCGAAAAAAACAAGTTAATAATGATGAAAATGGGTACAAACAAAATGAATATACACATAATTAATGAAGATATGCTTCCAGGTGAAAATGTTCTAGAGAATCTTGATCCAAAGTCCCTAATGTTGCTTCAGATGCCTACTATGCATACGAGGTTCTTTAGTGAGTAGTAAGCAAAACTCCACTTCTGGACCGCGCAAGATGGCGGCCATCGCTGCGTCCCCCCCCCCTCTGGCACGGCAGAGTGTCGTGGTCGGCCGCCGTGGTGCTTCGTGTCTGAGTCCCCCCCCCCTCTGGAACGCTAGAGGTTGTGGTCTGTCGTGGTGTGCCGGCCGGGTGGGTCCACGTTCACAACATGTTCGCTGACGTCCCCCCCCCCTCTGCAACGATAGAGTGTGAGACTCGGGTGAGTTGGTCCGACCGCCTGGTTGACGTGGGCGACCGTCTAGGTTGACGTGGGCGACCGCCAGGATTAGTCTTGAGGCTATAGTGTGTGATGTTTTTGGTGTGTAGCGTCCAAACGAAGCATCGGATGAGAAAACGGAGGCCAGATTCGGAATCTACGTGAAATTTTGGGTTAGGAGGGATGTTTCCAGCGAAATCGGAGAGAAAAAATTTTCGGCTGACGTCCCCCCCCCCCCTCGACAGCTTGCTTCCAGTGGACGGATTTTGTCGTGCGATAGCTCGTTTGAAAGCTAAGAGTGAGACAAATTCAGTGAAAGAATCGGCTTGTTCCTATCTGTCTTCGTTCAAAAGTTAGAGCGGTTACAAGATTTTAGGTCGGAGCTCGCTCACCTGAAAAAATCCTAAGTGTCAGAGTGACTTTGTATGGGTAAAATTTTGAAAATTTTCCAAAGTGTGGAATTTCGACCTGGGACCGTCACCAAAACTTTTTTCATCAAATTTCACTGACCCCCCCCCCCCCCCCCCGACAACAATCTTCTAACTTTGGTTCTAGTGGACGGATTTTGTCTTACAGCTACTCGTTTGAAAGAGGAGAAAAAACTGCTCGACAACATTTTTTGTTGCGAGTCAATCGGACCAGCCGTTCACAAGTTAGAGCGGTTACAAGATTTTAGGTCGGAGCTCGCTCACCTGAAAAATCCTAAGTGTCAGAGTGACTTTGTATGGGTAAAAATTTGAAAATTTTCCAAAGTGTGGAATTTCGACCTGGGACCGTCACCAAAACATTTTTCATCAAATTTCACTGACCTCCCCCCCCCCCTCTGGACAGCTTGCTTCGATTTTGGCTTCTAGTGGACGGATTTTGTCGTGCGATAGCTCGTTTGAAAGCTAAGAGTGAGACAAATTCAGTGAAACAATCGGCTTGTTCCTATCTGTCTTCGTTCAAAAGTTAGAGCGGTTACAAGATTTTAGGTCGGAGCTCGCTTACCTGAAAAAATCCTAAGTGTCAGAGTGACTTTGTATGGGTAAAATTTTGAAAATTTTCCAAAGTGTGGAATTTCGACCTGGGACCGTCACCAAAACATTTTTCATCAAATTTCGCTGACCCCCCCCCTCGTTCGGACAAAATTTCTTGAAACAAACTTTGGTAAAGGTCCCAGGTCAAAATTCGGAAGTTTTAAATTTTCAAAATTTTCACCACACTGGAGCTCCCACACTTAGGAATTTTTTCACTTGTGGCATGTTACATGCACATGTGCTGACGGACCAACTTCCCGTGGTCATATGAGAATGGTTGAGGTGTCATATTGTAAAGAATGATGAGACAAATCGTTTGCAACAAACCGCATGTCGCTACGATGAATAATTTCGGAGATAGAGCCATTTTAAGTTTTCTTCCGAGCATATATAAACCCCCGACAACGCAAGTCTGATCACTTCATCGAAAGACGAGGTAAGCGACGGTCGTCGCTCTGAGCTCCCGATATCGGGTTGCAAAGGACTCTATCTTTTGAAGTAGGCAAGCTATCTTCTTACTTCAAAGTTTGTGTGATAGAGTTTGATAGTGTCTTTACTACTGATAAAATTTTTTAAAAGTAGTATGAGTAGTAAAATGCGGAATTTTTTAAAAATTCTTAATTTTCAGTTTTAACATGTAGACTAAGGTTTTCAAGTATGCTGAGTTCAAATCTGCTATCAGATTTGAAATTTAACTAAGTCTAAGGCAGCTTTGAGGGGTTAGATCCCAGCTACTGATCACTACCTTTGACTCGGCGTTCCTGTTACCACTTCGGGGCAGTGACAATGATGTCTTTAGCTGTAAAGAGCGGGTATCGGGGAAGATCTCTCACTTCCCTAGTGATCGGTACAAGGCCTTCGGGCTGTCGACGGGATCGAGTGCCACTCACTACACTCACATCTATCATTCCTGACTAAGTGTAATGCTTTAGGAATATGACTGTACTACATGATTTAAAACTTATACTAATTTCATTATCTTACAGTTAACGAGAAATCTGAGTACTGACAGCAAAAATGGTCAACAACGATAGAAACAAAAAATTTCATATTAAAATGTGCTCTTGTGGACGAGTTAATCGCAGTGCGGACGCCAAAGCTCATGTGAAGAAGGCGGGCACCGGCCACATGATTGTCTTGAATAGGGTTGCTTGCGTGAAGTGTAGAGTGCTGAAGGGTGATGAGGATGAGGTGCGTTTCTACAGAGTGCATGCTGACTGTAGTGGTGGTTTAGTGACTGATTTGAGGTTTACACAGTTGATTGTGGAAGAGAGGGAGCGAATGTTGGCGAATGTTGCGAATGTTGTTGAGAATGTTGTTGAGAATGTTGTTGAGAATGATGAGTTGGCGAGAGCGGTTGCGTCGTTGGAGGGTGAGATTGAGCAGCGGAAGAGAGTGCTTGAGAGTGATGATGAGGATGATGTGGATTTAGATAGGGAGCGTGTGAGGAAGCGTGTGAGGAAGTTGAGCTCTTCGTCATCGGAGGTGTCCAACATCGTCATCACCGACCCCCCGAAGAGCTCATCTTCCCCAAAAGTGAAGAGTGGTGGGATTCGTGTGCAGTCGGCGAGGTGGTTGAAGGATGAAGAGAAGAGACATGTTTCGCAGCAGATGGCGCATGAGTTGTTAGTGAATAAGTTTGAGAGTTTGAAGAAAGTGAAGGATGAAGTTGTGAAGGAGTTGGATGAGTTGAAAAAGAAGTATTTGAAGTCGAAGGAGGTGGCGGATGAAAACATTAGAATGAGGCGTTGTGTGACTGATTTGAAGAATAAGACGCGAGAGTTGGAAGAGAAGAATGATGCGTGTGAGAAGAGGGCGAGTGCTGCGGAGAGAAGAATGAGAGATGCAGAGGCGAAGTTTGAGGAGATGATGAAGGAGATGAGTGTGTTGAGAGCGAGGAATGTTGAGTTGGAGAGGACTGTGGCTCGGCGGGGTGATGAGAGGCAGGCGTGTGAGAAGTTGGAGCGCATGAGGGATGAGTGGGAACGTGTGAATGAGGATCGTTTGTTTGAGTTTCACATCCCTATTCGGGACAATCATTTGGCCGGCGAAGTATTGGTGAATAAAAATCTGGACGAATCAATTATTTGCTACAACGGTCATCCCACGAAAAAGTGTCTCCATGCAAGCTTACGAATGCGCGGCCATCTCCATAAATTTTCGATTCGGAAACGCGCGAGACTACCTAAGGATGACTAACTTGGTAAGTGAAAAGCAAATAAGATAGTATATCCTATTCTAATACATATCATTTTCATTGCAGATCTTTGCCCGCCTTCACCACCTCCCATCCATCAATTTACTCCCGAGAACGAACCATCGGCTCTCTTAAGGGCCACCTAGGGGCAAGACATGATAGAACCTCCACGCGGTTTGCCCTGGGCAGTCTTCGGACTGGCGAATACTATCATTAAGTTGAATCTGCTATCAGTCAACTTGAACGTTGCGTCGCGTTAGAGGGGTATATAAACCACTGCCTCTCATTTCATTTCATTTCAATCATGCAGACGCCGAACAGTCAAGTTAGCTCTCCTCGCGGACCGCAGTTAAGGCCGCGAAATTTATTTGAGGAGTTCGTCAGGCTAGAGGAGCAAGACAGAGTTTTTAATAATCTTGCTCGGATTGGCAATCCGATGACAGCAACTGCTGCCAATCCAACGGAATGGCGCTACATTCCACTCTATACTCACATGCCAGTTAGTGTGGAAGTCGACAGTGCTACCAAAGAGAGAGTCTTTGACTCTCTCAGCAGAATTGGTAGGCTGTAGGATGACGTTACTCCCGAGAACGAACCATCGGCTCTCTTAAGGGCCACCATGGGGCAAGACATGATAGAACCTCCTCGCGGTTTGCCCTGGGCAGTCTTCGGACTGGCGAATACTATCATTAAGTTGAATCTGCTATCAGTCAACTTGAACATTATGCAGTCGATTGCTATCCCTGAAGCATTCTGATTCGCTGTTGAGCAATTCATTGTTGAAAACCCTATATAAGCCAGAAGATTGTAGCGCTTCTCATTCAATTTGAAGTCACGATGGAAGCGACATCTGCCGACAACATTCCCGTCTTCACCGATGAAGACAACGGCATTCCCAACTTCATCATCCTCGACGAGTGGGATGAAGAGGATGAGAAGAAGGGGAAGATCAAGAGGATCGTTTGGACGGATGAGGTGTGGACTCCTAAAACCACCCGCATCCGAAAGGTGCCAGATGCACCAGTACGACCTCGGCGGTATAGGGTTTATGACAACCTAGCTGTCATACCTATTGACTATTCAAGCCAATAGTCAACTTAATTGACACCATTGACACCGAGAACGAACCATCGGCTCTCTTAAGGGCCACCATGGGGCAAGACATGATAGAACCTCCTCGCGGTTTGCCCTGGGCAGTCTTCGGACTGGCGAATACTATCATTAAGTTGAATCTGCTATCAGTCAACTTGAACGTTGCAAATGCAGTTCGGTGTAATACTTCCTTTCGACGGGCGTTCCTGTAAAGGGCGGCGGTGAAACCCGTAGCTATGTATACCGCAAGGGACATTCGGCAATGGTCAATCTTGTTAAACCTCTCTGCGTCATGTTTGCAAGTGATTGCCTCTGTCTCAACGTAGTATGCATTCGCGTCAGGGCGACATTTAGCCAACTGTCGAAGGTTGCCTAAAACTTTCCATTGCATACGTTATGAGAACCATGAGTTCTACCTGTCTCTATCAATGAGACGAATTGATGAATGGAATGAAATGGGAGGACACTCACGCGCCACACGCAACATAACACACTTCTCTCTTCCGTAGTCTAACAAGCTCTTTACACATGGATCGCAGTCGATTGCTATCCCTGTATCAGAAGTGTAAGCTATCTTAATTTATTTGACACTATTTTATCTACCATCATCGTCCATATGAAATGTTTTTAGATTTACAAGTTAGACTAAGCGTGCTACTATTTCCAAATGAAAAAGTATACATGGTTAAATCATCCACTTAAGCCCATCCATAGTCTAACAAGCTCTTTACACATGGATCGCAGTCGATTGCTATCCCTGTATCAGAAGTGTAAGCTATCTTAATTTATTTGACACTATTTTATCTACCATCATCGTCCATATGAAATGTTTTTAGATTTACAAACGGGTCCCGTAACTAAGGGACCCGTTACTAAGGGTCGGGCCCCTTTAGAGAATATATAAGAAGGAGTTTGAATGTAGATGAATTATACCGTTGAAGAAGACTACTCAGATACAATATGGCAGTAGCCGGTGAAGTAACGATATCTACAACGTCAGCATCAACGTCAGCATCAACGTCAGCATCTATTTTCTTCCCATTGCTTCGGGATCGAGTACCTGCAATGGTGTATCGAGATATTCCCCTTTTCGCTGGGGATGTGATCCTATCAGATAAGATATCATGTGTGGTGGTCAAGCGGGCTGTGGTACAGACAGAGACTCACATATTTCCAACTACGATTGACACTTTTTATTTTACTAAATCACCTGTATATCGTATACATTCAAGTACGAATGACCCACCGGAGAAGCCACTATACATGGAACGAGATGTGCCTATGTACGAAGGGGATGTAATTCTGGGGTACTCCCCTACAAGAATGATGATACGTCGTGCACCAGGATGGGTGGATGATGGAAGGTGGATGGGGGCGTATGTGGAAGTTGAACATCATTCAAAGCCACTCATGGACCCACCGTATGAGACGCAACGATTCCGTCTAGATGTGAAGCATGGATTCGTGTCATTTCCAACGGATGGTACAGAGACATTGATGAAGAGAGAGGTGATTATAAGTCATTTAGTGAAATAAGTGGAGAATTTGTATTTCAATGAACTTTTATGTATATATTGAATGAACTTTTATTGAATAAACATACTTCATACATGTGATCATTTTCCTTTGAGTTATACTATAATGAATAGGATGGTATTAGAAGAAGATGGATATGGGTATAAATAAGTTAAGTGAAAATAGATGGGAATATAATCATCATGAGTGAGGTTCCAGAGTGTGAGGTTCCAGAGTGTGAGGTACGTTATCCAATACGTCATTGGAAAGGTAAATTTTGGCAATATCACCGTACCATTCCATTATTTCATGGAGACAAGATAATTTCAGAGACGAAGAACTGTGTAGTGATATCACGCCGTAAGATAGAATTGGAAAATGAAATAATTCCAACGTATATTGACACATTCTATTTTGAAGTAACACCGACATATCAGCATCCAATTACAACAACGGTGGAGAAACCGAAAGACTGTCTTTATTTTGAACGTGATTACATTCCAATGTATGAAGGAGATGTAGTTATATCATGGAATCCTACAGAAACATGTATTCGACGTTCTCCAGGTAGAAAGCGTGAAGATGGAGGAGGTTTGGCACGGGCTATGTATATAGTATATCAACATACTCCAGAAGTGTATAAACGACCGAAATTGACACGACGATTTCGTTTGGATATTGAGAAGAAGGTGTGGGTTCAGATTCTTCATACTGATACATTGACTGACATTGAATGGACGGGTGGACAAACGAGGTGATTTCCGGGTCCCCTGAAGGGGACCCATGAAGGGATCGGGTCCTTTGAGAGATGTATATAAGAGTGGATGAAATGAGTGTCACAATCATAATCATGGTAGAAACAAGAGAAGAGTTGAGAGTAAGGCAGCGTGAGGAGATGAAGACCATCAAACAAATGATTGAAAGATATAAGAGGAGAGCCTATAAATCGAAGAATCCAGAGAAGATCAGAGAGTGTGAGGACACATGCGACTTTGTGCTGAAAGCGACGATAGTGAGTCATCAACGACAATCAAATTATTGAGAGATGGATTGTGGAAGGGACCCGATAGAGGACCCGATACCTTTTAGAGGACCTGATACCTTTTAGAGGACCCGATCCACTAAAAACTGTATATAAATGACTTTTGAAATCATTTACTTCATATTTTGACTTGAGCTAGTGAACATGCCCGACGTAACGATGATCCAACCTTTACGGATTCGCATTCCCGAAGTGTTAGTGCCAGAGAGCGACGAGGAAGACTGGCCAACTGATCTTCCGTCTGGATGGGGATCGTGGCCCGATTTGAGTGAATTGACTGATGAAGGACTTCCAGAGTTGGTGACGCCTACCCCGATGGACAATCTTCCTCCAAGGTTTTCACCAGACATTACACAGTTGGACAGATTTTTAAATTCACTATCTTCCAGTCGGACGAATTTTAGTGAAATGACGGATGAAGAGTGGGTGACGTACGAAAAGGAGAAGGAGAAGGAGAATAATCCACCTAACTCGAGGGCAGGATCTCCGGTGGTCCCATTGGGATTACGTATGCTTATCCCACAATTGCCGCATCGACAGTTTCATGGACGCATTTCATCAGAATCAAATATACGACGTGAGGTGGATTTGGTGGATGAAGCGTTGGTGCATGTCATTGATATGAACAGTGTTTTCTCATGATTTACTTTCTCATGATTTACTTTCTCGTGTGTGCTTCTTCAATAAACTTACATGGTAAGCCTTGATTCTTTTGAATGAAAGGGTATGGGATGTAGAAGTTTAAGTAATCATATACATAGCAGATTGTATGAATCATGCCATGTTATAGACGAAGACGAAGACGTCAGAGAGGGTGTATTCTTTACCTCTAGCGGGAATGCTTGGTAAACATTTTGCAGGAACTATTACAAAGGGTGTTTCACGACATATAGCAAGGAAAGCCATTAGACGTATTAAGCGAAAGCGCTAAGTAACAGTGAATGGAATGTTATTATGACAATGCCATATCGTACTAGACGAAGACGAAGACGAAGACGACGTCAGAGGGTGGTCTTATCATTTCAATTTTACCACGTGTCCTTAATAAAGTAATGAAAGTAATGACACATCGAGATCTAGGTGCAGGTCCTAACATTGCTGCATAGATTTGGTGACGAATAAGATTTACTAGTTTGCAATTTAGACTAAGCGTTCTATTATTTGTAAATGAAAGATATAGTTTCAATAGTTTACCACGTTAAAAATAAAAATTCAATAGTGTGTATGTTAAGAATAAAGTTCTATCTGTTTGTATGTTAGAAATAAAATGAAGTTTCATCAGTTTACAAGTTAAGAATAAAGTTTTATCTGTTTGTATGTTAGAAATAAAACAAAGTTTCAACGGTTAACAAGTTAAAAATAAAGTTTCAATAGTTTACAAGTTAAAACTAATGTTTCAATAGTGCGTATGTTAAGAATAAAGTTTTATCTGTTTATATGTTAGAAATAAAATGAAGTTTCGCCAGTTTACAAGTTAAGAATAAATTTTATCTGCTTGTATGTTAGAATTAAAACAAAGTTTCAACCGTTTACAGGTTAAAAATAAAGTTTCAATAGTTAACACGTTAAAAATAAAGTTTCAATAGTGTGTATGTTAAGAATAAAGTTCTATCTGTTTCTATGTTAGGAATAAAATGAAGGTTCATCAGTTTACAAGTTAAGAATAAAGTTTTATCTGTTTGTATGTTAGAAATAAAACAAAGTTTCAACCGTTAACAAGTTAAAAATAAAGTTTCAATAGTTTGCAAGTTAAAACTAATGTTTCAATAGTGCGTATGTTAAGAATAAAGTTTTTATCTGTTTCTATGTTAGAAATAAAATGAAGTGTCGCCAGTTTACAAGTTAAGAATAAATTTTATCTGCTTGTATGTTAGAATTAAAACAAAGTTTCAACCGTTTACAAGTTAAAAATGAAGTTTCAATAGTGTATATGTTAAGAATAAAGTTCTATCTGTTTATATGTTAGAAATAAAAATGAAGGTTCACCAGTTTACAAGTTAAGAATAAAGTTTTATCTGCTTGTATGTCAGAAAAGAAATAAAGTTTCACCAGTTTACAAGTTAAAAATGAAGTTTCAATAGTGTGTACGTTAGAAATAAAGTTTCAATAGTGTGTATGTTAAGAATAAAGTTTTATCTGTTTGTATGTTAGAATTAAAAAACCGGTTTCAACCGTATACAAGTTAAAAATAAAGTTTCAATAGTTAACACGTTAAAAATAAAGTTTCAATAGTGTGTATGTTAAGAATAAAGTTCTATCTGCTTCTATGTTAGAAATAAAATGAAGTTTCATCAGTTTACAAGTTAATAATAAAGTTGTATCTGTTTGTATGTTAGACATAAAATAAAGTTTTAGCTGTTTGTATGTTAAAAATAAAATAAAGTTTCAATAGTGTGTATGTTAAGATTAAAGTTCTATCTGCTTCTATGTTAGAAATAAAATGAAGTTTCATCAGTTTACAAGTTAATAATAGAGTTTTATCTGTTTGTATGTTAGACATAAAACAAAGTTTCAACCGTTAACAAGTTAAAAATAAAGTTTCAATAGTGTGTATGATGGAAATAAAGTTTAAGCGCTTTGTGCGTTAAAAATAAAGTTTCAACATTGTGTACGTTAAGAATAAAGTTCTATCTGTTTATATGTTAGAAATATAAATGACGGTTCACCAGTTTACAAGTTAAGAATAAAGTTTTATCTGTTTGTATGTTAGAAATAAAACAGAGTTTCAACCGTTAACAAGTTAAAAATAAAGTTTCAATAGTTTGCAAGTTAAAACTAATGTTTCAATAGTGCGTATGTTAAGAATAAAGTTTTATCTGTTTCTATGTAGAAATAAAATGAAGCTTCACCAGTTTACAAGTTAAGAATAAAGTTTTATCAGCTTGTATGTTAGAAATAAAATGAAGTTTCACCAGTTTACAATTTAAAAATAAAGTTTCAATAGTGTGTACGTTAGAAATAAAGTTTCAACCGTTTACAAGTTGAAAAATAAAGTTTTAAACAGTGTCTACGTTAGAAATAAAGTTTTATCTGTTTGTAAAGTACGATCGTAGGATTTACTAGTTTGCAAGTTAGACTCAGCATTCTACTAGTTGTAAATGAAAATATCGTTTCAAACAGTTTACAGATTAAAATAAACTTTTAACAGTGTGTACGTTAGAAATAAAGTTTTAGCTGTTTATATGTTAGAAACAAAATAAAGTTTCAACAGTTTACAAGTTGAAAAATAAAGTTTCAACAGTGTGTACGTTAGAAATAAATGAAAGTAAAAACTTCATCGTATGAGTATTCAAAGCATGTTTTGTAAATCAAATGTGTGTAGTCCTGACATGATAGAATCGCGTTAGAAATAAAGTTTCAGCCGTTTACAAGTTAAAAATAAAGTTTCAACGGTGTGTACGTTAGAAATAAAGTTTTAGCTGTTTATATGTTAGAAACAAAATAAAGTTTCAACAGTTTACAAGTTGAAAATAAAGTTTCAACAGTGTGTACATTAGAAATAAATGAAAGTAAGAACTTCATCGTATGAGTATTCAAAGCATGTTTTGTAAATCAATTGTGTGTAGTCCTGACATGATAGAATTAAGCTTGACAAACGCGTTTTGTCAAGCTTAATTCTATCATGTCAGGACTACACACAATTGATTTACAAAACATGCTTTGAATACTCATACGATGAAGTTCTTACTTTCATTTATTTCTAATGTACACACTGTTGAAACTTTATTTTCAACTTGTAAACTGTTGAAACTTTATTTTGTTTCTAACATATAAACAGCTAAAACTTTATTTCTAACGTACACACCGTTGAAACTTTATTTTTAACTTGTAAACGGCTGAAACTTTATTTCTAACGCGATTCTATCATGTCAGGACTACACACATTTGATTTACAAAACATGCTTTGAATACTCATACGATGAAGTTTTTACTTTCATTTATTTCTAACGTACACACTGTTGAAACTTTATTTTTCAACTTGTAAACTGTTGAAACTTTATTTTGTTTCTAACATATAAACAGCTAAAACTTTATTTCTAACGTACACACTGTTAAAAGTTTATTTTAATCTGTAAACTGTTGAAACGATATTTTCATTTACAACTAGTAGAATGCTGAGTCTAACTTGCAAACTAGTAAATCCTACGATCGTACTTTACAAACAGATAAAACTTTATTTCTAACGTAGACACTGTTAAAACTTTATTTTTCAACTTGTAAACGGTTGAAACTTTATTTCTAACGTACACACTATTGAAACTTTATTTTTAAATTGTAAACTGGTGAAACTTCATTTTATTTCTAACATACAAGCTGATAAAACTTTATTCTTAACTTGTAAACTGGTGAAGCTTCATTTTATTTCTAACATAGAAACAGATAAAACTTTATTCTTAACATACGCACTATTGAAACATTAGTTTTAACTTGTAAACTATTGAAACTTTATTTTTAACTTGTTAACGGTTGAAACTTTGTTTTATGTCTAACATACAAACAGATAAAACTTTTATTCTTAACTTGTAAACTGATGAACCTACATTTTATTTCAAACATAGAAACAGATAGAACTATAAACTTAACATACACACTATTGAAACTTTAGTTTTAACTTGTAAACTATTGAAACTTTATTTTTAACTTGTTAAACGTTGAAACTTTGTTTTAATTCTAACATACAAGCAGATAAAATTTATTCTTAACTTGTAAACTGGCGAAACTTCATTTTATTTCTAACATATAAACAGATAGAACTTTATTCTTAACGTACACAATGTTGAAACTTTATTTTTAACGCACAAAGCGCTTAAACTTTATTTCCATCATACACACTATTGAAACTTTATTTTAATCTGAAACTTTATTTTTAACTTGTTAACGGTTGAAACTTTGTTTTATGTCTAACATACAAACAGATAAAACTCTATTATTAACTTTTAAACTGATGAAACTTCATTTTATTTCTAACATAGAAGCAGATAGAACTTTAATCTTAACATACACACTATTGAAACTTTATTTTATTTTTAACATACAAACAGCTAAAACTTTATT